>MU742814.1:118971-181157 GCA_026770625.1 Nicotiana glauca
CATTCTTAATAGATTGATTTCATAGGAATATAGGTGTTAATCTATTGAAAATAGGCGAGTAGTACTTCAGGAGAAGGCTATGAGAGCATTTATCGATTAATTATCAATCATGAGTGAATTATATGGGGGGGGGGGGAGTTAATTAGAAAACAATATGATTGGTGAATCGATCACAACCCTGGAATACTTGTCTCTATTGAATGCACAACAATAAACTTGTTACTTGATAAATTAGTTATTATTTAGAATCGTAGAATAATATAATCATATTATTGGACTTTTATTTTAGCTGGACTGAATAATAATTTTAGTAATTCCGTGAGTAGTTTACACAATTCTCTATGGGTTCGACACTCAACTTATCATTATATTACTTGTCGACCACGTATACTTGCATGTACGTTTGGGAGCAACAGACCTGCTGAAGTTCCCCTTGCAATTATAATATATTCTGTTCCTACTATAGGACCAAATCATTTTGGGCAAGAGTACTCTGGCCATCGGAGGTTTCAACATTTTCTACGTGCGCAACATTTTCTTTCCGGATACCAGTCATATCATCCATCTTAGCTTTTCCCTTGCCTTTTGGATTACATAGAGAAAGAGGATGTGGAGGGCCTCTAGATCTAGTGTGATACGCTCACGATGCAAGTTTGTACGAACCAACCTTAGGGGATAGGAATAATCAAAATAAAAATAAATGCAAAAAGGTAAATATGTCAGTAGGGATTCTAAAAAGTATTTGCAGTAATTAAACACTTTTTACTTGAATGTAAATTCGCGTCCTAATTTAGGAAACCTCATTGTACCCGAGGTAATCCTAGCGACAAGTATATTTGGAGAGATTTAATGCTGATACGTGCTTCATTTCATTAATGTAATAAGTAAGATGAACCTAAAAACAACAATAAATAAATGAGTTACTAATGGCATCTACCTTATTACATTCGAATTCCAAAATGACTCAAAATAGATAAACATAATCTACTTGGTCCCAGAGGGACCTTCCCCATGTTTTACCCTCTTGGTCCCGTCAATTAGATTCCCCAGGTCCTGCATGTCTAGCAGCAGGTATGCCCTTGCTAGGTATCCTCCATCATTGCCCTCTACATTCTGACAGTCTACGACTATGTTCCTCATTTACCCCTCCAGTTCTATTAGACCCTGCTCCAAATATTCCAACCTTTATGTCGACCTTGTAGCCATTTACCTCCACTCGTGAATTGACTCCATGTCTAGCTTGTGTTGTTCCAAATTCCTGGCTTCAGAATCAAGGACTCTTTTGCGTAGCCTCTCATATTTCACCTGTTCTTCAGCAACCTCATCTATGACCCTGTTTTGTTGACCAACCCATGGCTCGACTATTCTTGCTATGTTATCTTCTAACCATGATGGGTTGAAGTACGCATGACCTGCGTGATATCGATCTGGCTCGATGGTATCCTTTTCCAAGATAATCTTTAAATGCCACATATGTTGGGCCTCATATTTGTATAGAATGGCATCATCCTGAACATCTGCACTGTAATAAGTCATTTTGGAGGCTCGTAGTATGACTTGTTTTCTACCAGCTTGTCTCATGACCCTGATAGGAACATAGGGGTGTATGCCCTTTAACCCAATCAACACCAGATTTGGCACATCCCTTGATCAGATGATGAATTCGCTAGTAGGGAACCACTCAAACATCCAATGAACCTTGTCCTTGGTCAAATTTCTGAAAAACTGTGCCCATTCTGTAGCATTCTCTGGCTGGGATGTAGGTCATTCTTTTTGGATGGTGGAAAGATATGTGATCATTCCATGATCTCCATGGAAACTCCTGGCGGTATTGGCCTCTCTGATGTTGCTCTAACAATAAAATCTACAGTAGCAAGTTATAACCCTCAAAATGTTTGAATCCTTTCGTGCAACGATCCAGAGCCCAGTATATTTCTGCTACAATCATTGGAACCATAGTATAGGTTTGTCCCTCAATTCCCTCCATTAAGGCTTTGGTTACATGGACAACCTGGTGTAACGATCCAACCATTCGTTTTAAGAATTAATACCCTGATCCCCTATTAATTGCTTTCCCTGTATCTGTTTCTGCTATTTTTATTTGCCCGTATGTTCAGTTTTGAGTTTCGGAGAGTTTTGGGATACTTAGTCCTAAGCTTAAGTGTTAGAAATTTGACCATAGTCGGAACAGTATGAAGACGAGCTTGAAATGGAAATCTGATAGTTGTGTTAGCTCTGTTGGGTGATTTCAGGTTTAGGAGTGTGTTAGGATTTGTGTTTTAGAGGTCCGTAGCTAATTTAGGCATGGAATGCCGAAAGTCAAATTTTGATGTTTTTCGGTTTAATAGTAAGAATTTGATCCGAGTATCAGAATGGAATTCTGGAAGTTGGAGTAGATCTGTAGTATTGAATGTGACTTGTGTGCAAAACTTCAAGTCATTTAGACTAGGTTTTATAGACATTTTGATTGAAGTTCTTAGGCTTGAATCTCATGCTAAATTGGTATTTTGATGTTGTTTTGAGCATTCCAAAGGTTGGAAAAAGTTCAGATGAAGTTTTAGGATTAGTTGGCATATTTAGTTGAGGTCCCGGGGACCTCGGATGAGTTTCGGGTGCTTAATGGAAGTTGATTTGGACTTAGGAAGAATTTGAGTTTGTTGAACCTATCATAACAGCACCTCTGTGTATGGTACCGCTGGTGCGACACCACAAAAGTGGCCAGGTGATCGCAGAAGCGAGATTGGGGCAAAGGCTCCAAGACCGCAGGTGCGGCTGGATGACCGCTAATGCGAAGTCATATATGCGGCCAAGCAACCGCAGAAACGGACCCAGTCCATTAAGTAAACTTCACACCTGCGATGCCTTTTTCTGCAGTTGTGGGACCGCATGTGCACTCCCTTGACTTCAGATGTGGTAATCTTAGGGCAGAAATATGAGATTTCGAGGGTTTAGTTAAAAACTTGGAAAAATTAAATTGGAGCTCCGGGTAGGCAATTCTGTGTGTTTTTGAAGAGAAGATCATTGGGTAACAATTCCTTTACCCTTTCTAGTCGTATTCCATTAATTTATTGTTAGTTTTGACATCTAATTTCGGATTGGAGATGAAAAATTTGGAAAAATTGAAAGAAAGTTCTTCGACCTAGAATTCAAATTTTGATTAGGAATTTGACCTTAGATTGGGATGATTTTGGTATGCATGAATTTGTGAGAGTGTGAGGATTCTTAAAATGTAAGTTTTACTAGATTCCGAGACGTGGACTCGAGGGACATTTTGGTCATTTTTCCTAACTTCGCGTATTAGCTTAGAATTAATAGTTGTATTAGTTACTTGAGGTGTTATTTACGTTATGCAATTACTTTGAATAGATTTCGGCCATTTAGAGTTGGATACGCATGTCAAGAACGTGGTATAGATTTGATTGAGTTGGTTCGAGGTAAGTGGCTTGCCTAATCTTGTGTGGGGACTTCCCCTTAGGATTGGTATTGTCATATTTGAAATGCCTCGTACATGAGGTGACGAGCGCGTACTTGTGCTAATTGCTGAAAATCTATTTTCATTAATTTAAAACTATGTTTCCTTTTTCATGTCATTACTACTTGAACTTTAAGCTTGTTGTTAACTTAGGAAAGCATGTCTAAATGACTTAATTGCTTATTTGCTCAGACTGCCTTATTTGAATTATATGCAGCATGCTAGAATAGGAATACCTATTTCGCCTTGATATGAAGTTGATTTATTACTATTCTTCGTATTGCTGCTGTGTGTTTACATTGGGACTACGGATGTGGGATGCCGGTAGATCCCCCTTGTTTTTTTATTTGGGAATACGGATGTGAAATTCTGGTAGATTCACTTGTCTGTTTATTCAGGACTATGGATGTGGGATTCCGGTAGATCCCCCTTGTTTGTTTATTTAGGACTACGAATGTGGGATTTTGGTAGATCCCCCTGCACAGTTATATGGAACTACGAGAATACACCCGGTAGATTTCCCCAGTACTAGGTATTTAATTTAGGACCACGAATCGGGATTCGGGTTGATCCCGCCGCATTGACAGTTGGACTACTCCCGAGAGATCCTTCAAATATATATTATAGACTAGGGGACGACATCGCAGGAGATCCACTGGATAGTTGTGATTGGGACTACAGAACGGTATCCTGGGAGATCCACAGTTGTTATCTCTGCGTTGAGCTATATTTCCTTTCCGTTATTATCTTTTCTCTGTTCTAGTTGTTGTTCTTCTTCTATTTTGGTTACTTCTTACTGTTGCACTCAATTATATTGTCTTATTTTACATTTTATTTAACCTCAAAAGGGCCCTGACATTTTTCGTCACTACCCGATCGAGGTTAGGCTTGGCATTTACTGAGTACCGTTGTGGTGTACTCGTGCCCTTTCTGTGCATGTTTTTTATGTGCAGATCCAGGTATTTCTACTCAGTCATATCACCCTTGAGTCGAGGCAACTGCTCCAGAGACTTTGAGGTATATCTGTCGCGTCTCAGACCGAGGAGTCCCTTTCTATTTTTGCTTTCTAGTATTAGCCCTTTTGTGCTTCTTTTCTTGTTAGATATTCTTGAGTTAGACACTGTTAGATATTCTAAGGCTTGTGATTTCATGAGATACCAGTTTTGGGAAAGTGTATTAGTTTTTGGTGAAGTTGTATTGTATACGCCGAACGACAATTTTAATACTGTTCCATTCAATTAAATTTGGCTTCTAATTATTTCTTCTGCAAGTTTTGTTTATTTTTCGCATTGTTAAGCTTACATATTTGTAGAGGCTAGGTGCTATCACGACAGTTTATTAGAGTCATGAAACACAAACTAGTTTATTAGAGTCTCGCTGATACCTACGGAGACGTCTATACTTAATTACGATAGGCTATGTAACCGTTAGGAAAATTTCCACTTCATTTGATTTCCCTATCGTGTGAGATTTTTGACATCACAATCCTAAACCTCTATCTTCCATTCTCTCACATATGGTAAAGACACATGCTACCAGTGATGATCAGACATACGCACCACCCCCTACGAGAGTCGTCAGAGGTCGGAACTAGGGTAGAGGCCAAGGACGCAAATGCGGTGCAGCCCCAGCACCCACACAAACTAAGACCAAGGAGTTACCAGCAGTTCCAGCTAGAGCACAGCACCGGATACGCCTACTGCTACTACTACTCCAGCACTTCAGGAGACATTTGCACAGTTCGTGAGCATGTTTGGTGCATTAGTTCAGACAGGGTTAATTCAGGTTATACCAGCTACTCCACAGATCGAAAAAGGGACCCAGACTTCCACCACCCCCACTCCAGAGCAGCGAGTTCTCATTGGTCAGGTAGGTGTCGTAGAGACAACCTGTGGTTCGATTTTAGCGGGTGGTAAGGACCTCTCGCAGAGTAAGGGCAGGTGGGTCCAGGAGAAAGGGGACAGACGAGGTCCGGAGAGAGAGTATAGGGAAGTGTGGAAACCTCGTAGACTGGGGAGATCCACTGGTCCTTATTTTGGAGAAAGAGTACGGCATGGTAGAGGCTTAGTGAGTCAGCCAACTAAGTTTGCATCTAAATGTTCATGTGTTCAAGTGTTCAGGGGTCTTGGAGTACCCGTACCGTACAGTTCCCATTGCCACGTCCACCCAGAGCTTGTTTTGAGTGTGGTGACATACGCCATGTGGTGAGGGATTGCCCTAGACTTGGGAGGAGTGCACCTCTATAGACTTCTCAACCGCAGCGTGCTCCACAGAGCTAGCTATGATCACAGCACCAGTTACTACCCCACCTTCTCAGCTAGCTAAAGGAGGAGGCCATGCCAAATACTATGCTCGTCCTGCCTGTAATGAGGTTGTTGCCTCCGATTCTTTCATCACAAGTATTTTACTAGTTTGTCATAGAATTGCATGGGTTCTCTTCGATCCAGGCTCCACTTATTCTTATGTGTTTTCTTCTTTTGCCCCGCATTTGGACGTAACTCGGAATTCTTTGAGTTCTTCTGTTTATTTTTCTACATCTGTGGGAGATACGCTTGTTCTGGACCGCATTTATCGATCGTGTTTGGTTGCTCTTAGTGGTTTTGAGACCAGAGCCAATTTATTATTGCTGAGCATGGTTGATTTTGATATTATCTTGGGCATGGACTAGTTGTCGCCCCATTATGCTATTCTTGATTGTCCCGCCAAAATTATGACGCTGGCTATGCTAGGTGTACTGTGTGTTGAGTTGAGAGGTGCTTTAAATCACAATCCCAGTAGAGTCAGCATATGGGTGAGAAGGAGTGTGATGCCTAATTAGCTTATGTGAGAGATATCAGTATTGATACCCCGTCCATTGATTCAGTCCCAATCGTACGAGATTTTTCTAATATGTTCCCAGTTGACCTTTCAGGCATGCTGCCCAATAGAGATATTGGTTCTGGCATTGATATGTTGTCGAGCAGTCAACCCATTTCTATTCCCCGTACCGTACGGCTCCTCTTGAGTTGAAAGAGTTGAAGGATCAGTTAGAGGAATTTCTTGATAAGGGTTTTATTAGGCCTAATGTATCACCTTGGGGTGCTCCTATCTTTTTCGTGAAGGAAAATGATGGTTCTATGCATATGTGTATTGATTATCACCAGTTGAACAAAGTTGTAGTAAAGAACCATCATTATTTGCCTCTTATTAATGATTTGTTTGACTAGCTATAGTGTGCAAGTGTTTTCTAAGATTGACAAATGCTCAGGTTATCATCGGTTGAAGATTCACGAGCTAAATATCTCGAAGATTGACGAGTTCCTTGTTATGTCATTTGGGCTGACCAATGCCCCAGCAGCTTTTGTGCACTTGATTCACAGTGTCTTTAGCCCGTATCTAAACTCATTCGTCATTTTCTTTATTGATGATATTCTGATGTACTCCCGAAGTTAGGAAGATCATAAGCAATACCTTAGGGTTGTGCTTCAGACTCTGAGAGAGAAGAAGTTATATTCTAAGTTCTTGAATGTGAGTTTTGGTTAGATTTAGTGGCATTCCTAGGCCATGTGGTATCGAGTGAGAATATTCTGGTGGATCCGAAGAAAATTGAGGTCATACAGAGTTTTCCCAGACCATCCTCAGCTACAGAGATCCATTATTTCCTTGGCTTGGCGGGTTACTACCGTTATTTTGTGGAGGGGTTTTCATCAATTGTAGCCCCTGTGACCAGACTGGCCCAGAAGGGTGCTCTGTTCTAGGGGACAGAAAAGTGTGAGACAAGCTTTCAGAATCTCAAGACAGCTTTGACTACAGCCCCAGTTTAATATTGTCTATATGTTCGGGGTCTTACACTGTCTATTGTGATGCCTTAATGATTGGCCTTGGAGTGATATTGATATAGGATGGTAGGGTGATTACCTACGCATCTAGATAGTTGAAGGTGCATGATAAGAATTATCCTATCCATGATCTTGAGTTAGGTGTTAATGTTCACGTGGTGAAGATGCGGTATCATTATTTGTACGGTGTGCTTTGTGAGATTTATACTTATCACCAAAGTTTGCAGCATCTGTTCAAGAAGAAGGACCTTAATTTGCGACAGAGGAGATGGTTAGAGCTACTGAAGGACTATGATACCACTATTTATTATCACCCTGGCAAGGCCAATGTGGTGGCCGATGCTTTGAGTCTCCGAGCAGAGAGTTTGGGGAGTTTGGCTTATTTACCAGCATCGAAGAGGCCTATAGCAATGGATGTTCAGGCCTAGGCTAGCCAGTTTGTGAGATTGGACCTTTCGGAGCCCAGCCGGGTTCTACCTTGCATGGTTTCTCGGTCTTCCTTATTGGATCGTATCAGGGAGCGTTACCCTTATTTGCTTGTCCTCAAGGACAAGGTTCAGCACGGTGATGCCAGGGATGTGACTATTAGTGATGACGGTGTATTGAGGATGCAGGGTCAGATTTGTGTACCTAATATTGATGGGCTTCGGGAGTTCATTCTGAAGAGGCCCATAGTTCACGGTATTCCATTCATCCGAGTGCCGCGGGGATGTACTAGGATTTGAGATAGCACTACTGGTGGAGGAAAATGAAGATAGATATAGTTGGATTTGTAGCTCGGTGCCTCAACTGTCAGCAAGTTAAATATGAACACTAGAGACTAGGTGGGTTGCTTCAGCAGATAGAGATTCCGGAGTGAAAATGGGAACGGATCACTATGGACTTTATCGTTAGGCTCCAAAAGACTTTGAGGAAGTTCGACGCTATTTGTGTTATTGTGGATCAGCTGACCAAGTCCGCTCACTTAATTCATGTGTTTACTACTTATTCTCGGAGCAGTTGGCGGAGATTTATATCCATGAGATTGTTCGTCTGCATGTTATTCCATTTTCTATTATTTCAAATAGAGGTACTTAGTTCACATCTCGGTTCTGGAGGGTCGTTCACCATGAGTTGGGTACTTGGGTGGATTTGAGTATAGCATTTCACCCTTAGACGGACGGAAAGTCTGAGCGCACTATTTCAATTCTTGTGGATATTCTCCGTGCGTGTGTTATTGATTTTGGAGGGTCTTGGGATCAGTTCTTGCCATTGACAGAGTTTGCATACAACAACATTTATCAGTCCAGCATTCAGATAGCACCGTGAGAGGCTTTATATGGTAGACTATGTAGATCTCCTGTGCGTTGGTTCAAGCCGGGTGAAGCTAGATTATTGGGCACAAACTTAGTTTAGGATGTTTTGGAGAAGGTTAAGGTAATTCAGGATAGACTCCATACAACCCAGTCTAGATAGAAAAGTTACGCAGACCAGAAGGTTTGTGATGTTTCCTATATGGTTGGAGAGTGGGTTCTGCTTCGGGTTTTGCCTATGAAGGGCGTTATGAGATTTGGGACGAAAGGGAAGTCGAGTCCGACGTTTATTGGCCCTTTTGAGGTATTGAGGCATGTTAGGGAGGTTGCTTATGAGCTTGCCTTACCTCCCAGCATGGTAGAAGTTCATCCGGTATTTTATGTTTTGATGCTCCAGAGGTATCACGATGATTCAATGCACGTGTTAGATTTCAATTCAGTTCAGTTGGACAAGGATCTATCTTATGTTGAGGAGCCACTAGTAATATTGGACAGGCAGGTCTAAAAGCTGAGATCAAAGAACACTGCATCAGTGAAGGTTTAGTCGCAGGGTCAGCCGGTCGAAGAGGCGACCTGGGCGATCGATCAGGATATGCGCAGCCGTTACCCTTATCTTTTCACTACTTCATGTATACCTCTATGCTCATTCGAGGATGAATGAATTTTTAAATGTGGGAGGATGTGACGACACGGTCGGTCATTTTAAAAATTAATGCCCTGATCCCCTATTAACTGCTTTCCCCGTGTTTGTTTCTGCTATTTTGATTTACCGGGATGTTTGGTTTTGAGTTTCGAAGACTTTTTGGACACTTATTCCCTAAATGAGAGCTAAATGTTGGAAATTTGACTATAGTCAGAACAATGTGAAGATGGACTCGTAATGGAAATCAGATGGTTCTGTTAACTCTGTTGGGTATTTTGGGTTTTGGAGCGTGTTCGGATTTGAGTTTTGGAGGTCTGTAGCTAATTTAGGATTGGAATGTCGAAAGTTAAATTTTGAAGTTTCTCGGTTTGATAGTGAGAATCTTATTCGAGCATCGGAATGGAATTGCGAAAGTTGGATTAGTTCTGTAGTGTTGAATGTGACGTGTAAAATCTCAGGTCAATCGGATGAGGTTTGATAAACTTTTTGATCGAAAGCGTATTTCTAGAGTTTTGAAGTTCTTAGGCTTGAATATTTTGCTAAATTGGTGTTTTGATGTTGTTTTGAGCATTCCTAAGGTTGGAACAAGGTTGAATGATTTCTTAGGATTGGTTGGCTTGTTCGCTTGAGGTCTCGGGGACCTCGGATAAGTTTTGGGTACTTAAGGGAAGTTGATTTGGACTTTGGAAGAATTTGAGTTTGATGAAACTTTCATAACCGCACCAATGTGTGTGGGACCGCAGGTGCGGCACCGCAGAAGCGGCCAGGTGATCACAGAAGATAGATTGGGCCAAGTCTCCAGGACCGCAGGTGCGGCTGGGTGACCGCAAATGTAGAGCCGCAGATGCAGCCAAGCAACCGCAGAAGCGAATCTTGTCCATTAAGTGAACTTCACATCAACGCTGCCTTTTTCCGCAGGTGCGCTACCTTGACCGCCGATGCGGTAATCACTGAGCAAAAATATTAGATTTCGAGGGTTTAGTTCAAAACTTGGAAACATCAAATTGGAGCTCGGGGTAGGGTTATTCTGTGGGTTTTTTTTTAAGAGAAGATCATTGGGTAACAATTCCTTAACACTTTCTAGTCATATTCCATTAATCTATTGTTAATTTTGTCATTTAATTTTAGATTGGAGATGAAAAATTGTGAAAAATTGGAAGAAAGTTTTTAGACCTAGAATTCGAATTTTGATTGAGAATATGACCTTAGATTTGGACGATTTTGGTATGCAAGAACTCATGAGAGTATGAGGATTTTTAAAATATTAATTTGACCCGATTTCGAGATGTGGGATCGAGGGGCATTTTGGTCATTTTTCCTAACTTCGTATATTTGATTAGAATAAATTAGTTGTATTAGTTACTTGAGGTGTTATTTACATTATGCAATTACTTTGAATAGATTTGTGCCATTTGGAATTGGATACTCGTGGCAAGAATGTGGTATAGATTTGATTCAGCTGGTTCGAGGTAAGTGGCTTGCCTAACCTTGTGTGGGGGACTTCCCCTTAGGATTGGTATTGTGATACTTGAAATGCCTCGTACGTGAGGTGACAAGCGTGTACTTGTGCTTATTGCTGAAAATCCGTTTTCATTAAGTAATTTAAAACTGTGTTTCCTTTTTCCTGTCATTACTACTTGAAATTGAAATTTGTTGTCAGCTTAGGAAAGCATGTCTAAATGACTTAATTGCTTATTTGCTCAGACTGCCTTATTTGAATTATGTACATCGTGCTAGGTTCAGAATACATGTTTCACCTTGATATGAAGTTGACAATTTATGACTATTCTTTGTGTTGCTGCTATGTGTTTACATTGGGACTACGGATGTGGGACTCTGGTAGATCCCCCTTGTTTTTTTATTTGGGACTACAGATGTGGAATTCCGGTAGATCCCCTTGTCTGTTTATTTGGTACTATAGATATGGGATTCCAGTAGATCCCCCTTGTTTGTTATTTAGGACCGGATGTGGTATTCCGGTAGATTCTCCTGTACACTTATATGAAACTATGGGAATGCACCTGGTAGGTTCCTCCAATACTGGATATTTACATTTGGGACTACAGATCAAGATTTCGTTAGATCCTCGGGCACTGACTGTCGGACTGCGGGACGAGATCCCGGGAGATCCTTCGGATATATATGATGGACTACGGGACGATATCCCAGGAGATCCACTTGATAGTTGTGATTAGGACTACAGGACATTATCCTGGGAGATCCCCGATTGTTATCTCTGCGTTGAGCTATATTTCCTTTCCGTAATTATTTTCTCTACTCTAGTTGTTGTTGTTCTTCTATTTTGGTTACTTCTTACTGTTGCTCTTAATTATACTGTCTTATTCTACTCTGTTATACCTTATATTTTATTTAACCTCGGTAGGGCCCTGACCTTCTTCGTTACTACCCGACCGAGGTTAGGCTTGGCACTTACTAAGTACCACTATGGTGTACTCATACCCTTTCTACGCATCTTTTTCATGTGCAGATCCAGGTATTTCTACTCAGTCCTATCACCCTTGAGGCGAGGTGACTGCTCCAGAGACTTCGAGGTATATATACCGTGTCTGCAGACCGAGGAGTCCCTTTCTATTCTCTCTGTCTAGTATTAGACCTTTTGTGCTTCTTTTCTTGTTAGATATTCTGGAGTTAGACTGTGTTAGATATTCTAAGTCCTGTGGTTTCATGGGGTTCCAGGTTTTGGGAAAGTGTATTAGCTTTTGGTGAAGTAGTATTGTATATGCCAAGCAACATTTTTAACACTGTTCCATTCAGTTATTTTTGTCTTTTAATTATTTCTTTAGCACATTTTATTTATTTTTTGCATTGTTAGGCTTACCTAGTTGTAGAGACTAGGTTCCATCACGACAGTTCACGGAGGGCGAACTGGGATCGTGATACCTAGTGTGAATTATGTCCCCTTGCTTGGAAACACTATCATACTTAGAAAGCAGACGATGAATACAAAAACCCTACGATGAGTCCAACCTAGAGAAGTGATGGAGAATTCATCATGGAAGATACGATAAGATTTGCTTTGTCCGTATCGTTCATAGAGGAAGTCGAAGGGTACGTAGGACTTCTTCAGGCCTGCCAAGTCATCATCCTTTCTCAGACTCATCATCTTTACAAACCCCCTGGTAGTGCAATTTTCTGGTACAAGTAAACCGGGAATATCCAAAGGTAATCCAGCGAATCCTCTTATTTCCACCAAAAGAGGCGTCATTTCTATATCTCCAAAATGGAATACATCCCATTCTCTGTCCAAGAGCATATTAGCATCCTCGATCAACATGTTGTTTGGCTGGATGTACAATAAATAGGGTAAGTTTCCAAGAACCCTTTTCACGTGATTCTTGTCGCTTGGCGAAAGGTTTTCCCACCAATCCAGCAATAATGGTGGTATGTTCTGGATTATGCCGAACCTAGGGACTTCTGCCTCATTGTCTGCGAAAAATAAAAAGAGTTAGACCCCCTCCCTTAGATTTGACTACTTACACATTAACAATTAACATGTCGGCATTTATTTTTCCAAATAATGCACATATTGTGGTTGCGCCTGTTGGGATTTTGGAAATCCCGGTGGACTTTGGACAAGGTTTTTCTTAGAGGATTATTTGCGGACAACATATTAACCCAGGCTATGTTTTATTATGATGCACGTACAGTTATTATCATAGTAAGGTTTCTATAAAGGTCTAGAGTGGTACTCTCAAGCGGACAACTTGATGGAGAAAGGCACGGAATCGTCGCTTGCATTGTTGATCGACTAGTTTTACTGACAATAAATAATTAATTTGCAAAAGTGATTAATAAATATAAAAAATATCACTTGTACATAAAAATTATTTAAAATAATTACTTAATATTATAAAAATATAAAAGGTCATTTTCTGTATAAATAATGTAATTGCCTATATATGGGCTACCATTGCAAAAATATGCAATTCTAGCCTAAGGATGCGAAATAAAATTGTAATAAGTATATATAAAAATATTTAGAGCTTAATATGGGTATAAAATGATAAAAATTAAATTATAAATCATTATAAAATTATTTTTTATTCAATTAATAATTATTTATATAAAAATACAGGAATAAATTGATTAAAAAGCGTTTAAAATTACAGAAAATTATGGAAAAATATTTGAAGATGCTCATGCACTATTTGAAAGTATATATGTGTATTTGAGAAATATATGGGAAATATTAGGTATCAACGCTGTGCCTTTTCCAGCTCGGCCCGGAGAATTAGGAGGTTCTTGATATCCTCGTCTTGTTGTTTACTAAGATCCCTATATATGTCCTACTTTGGACCTACTTCTTGAGCTCGAACTCGAGCTGGCTAACGTATATTCGAGACTGAAGGAAGCTTTTGTGGTGGAGCACCGAAGCCTAAAAAACAAAACGACAAGGTCGTTAGAACATGCTTAAACTATGAGATATTCGCGAAGGGTGAAAGGAATAGGAATCTTACCTAGTTTAGTGCTTGTTGTGCCTCGTTGAAGAGGCTCGATATGCCTACTTGGCTCATTTTTTCCTAGTGATCCTCAATCACAAGGCATTAAAGATAGCTATCCACACCTACTGGAGTGAACAATATCTGGGTGTCCACTGGGATAGTAAGCACGGCCATTTATTTATGGTCGGGATCCATAATTGGAGAAAGGAAGTACCTCACCAGCTTTTGAATCGAGCTCGGCTCGCCTGTTCCTAACAACAAGTCCATTTTTGGGACCTTCAGGTGACCAAGCCTGTAGTAATCCTCCAATGCGCTCACGTCCATGCTGTCAAAAAACATTTTGAGGGACTCGTCCGCGCCCCATGCCGACTCATTTGATTTCTCTTTTCTAGCTTGAGCCTCATCGAACATACACTCTATGTATGTGAGACGACGAATCTGTAATGTCGATGAAACCGCACTTTTCCCTCGGAGAATGGATAACCTGTTAGGAGGCTGTAGCTTCTGGTTCTCTATCTATTTCCCGGGCTGAAAAAGGATCGACCTCCCAGCTGCTATCTTCGGTAGTTGTCTGTTCCTCCTCATCGGTGACCAACCCATGGACAGTAAATTCTAAGTCGTTATCTTCAGAGTATTCCTTGAGCATGAAGAGAGATTCAGTGCCCGGTTCCCTTGCTCGGGTACTCTTCTTGGTGCTTTTCCGGACCCGGATTGCTACCCTCTTCTTTTGGACCTCGGTATCTAGGGAGCTAGAGGAATTACTCTTTTTCTTTTTCACCTCCAGTGCAGCTGCTCCGGTCTGTCCCAAAACAAAGGGTCAACAAGTTAGGATGGAGCCTCATCACCATACAATGGTTAAAGCTCAGCGGTATTGCGCAAACCTAAAAAAAGAGCCTTAGTAGGAACAAAGTAACAAGCCTCCAACATGCCCTTTGAAAGACTGCGTCATTCGCGCTCAAAATATGACATTTAATTGTAGATCCCCTCGATATAGTCCTTGAAGCGGGGGACCGCAATTGGAACTCGGACGACCTCCTTACAATTATCGGCACATGCAATTAGAAAAAGAACGAAGAAAACTGCAAAATACTCAGGAAGGAAAGAAAACTAGCGTGCTAAGTTTCACTTTTCAAGGAACAATAAAAATTCTGGGGGAACGAGATCTTCGGTCTTCACCCAAATGAACCTCCCCTGCCAACGTCGATTTCATTCTTTATTGATGCTCGAGAATAGATATTTGCTTGCTAGACAGACGAGATTGATCAGCCCCCCTTGGAAGGACTGTAGAGACAAACAAGTTGTCAAAGGTAAACCGAGGTGCTTCATCAAAGGACAGGTGCATTTTCCCTAGGCAAACCTCGTACCTTTTTCAGAAAGGGGATTACAAGGACCACCGGTGCAAGCATAAAAGAGTAAGTGTAAACACTTTGATAACCCTCCACGTGGGTACTATTGTCCATGGGGCCCAGGGATAACCATATTGTTTCCCTCCTAATAGTAGTCCACTCGAACTATGGGGAGTATATCTTCGATAATGGAGAATATGTACCTCTATACCCCCTCGCCACGGTCTTGCTTACTGGAGCATTTTTCGACATTGAATTTGTTTTTGATGGACCAGCCCCCGGGGATGAAGCTCTTCGAAGGAGGCTCCAGGGCTAACCCAGGAACGGCCACCTCGACATCTTATTTGAACTTTTTACCATCAGATTATGAAAAATATAAATGTTTGAAGTTAATGATGAAGGTTTGAAGATGAGGATGAAGATTCAAAGATAGGGATGAAGGTATAAAGGTTTGATTTGAAGATTTAAAGAATGGGTATGAAGATTTTGAAGATGGAGATGTAAAGATCTGGAAAACAATTTATGAAGATTTAGAGAGGTTAGATTTAAGTGGGGAATTCAAGAGTAAATCAATGAGCTCTAGAATCGAAAAGTAAAAAGGTGAAAGAGGTCGGAGCTTATATAGAGAAATGGTAATTAATGCATGAAGTTTCGTATTCAGGGACAGTTAACCGGCAACTGACACGTAACCGAAATCAGAATGATGCAACTGATAGGATGATTCGCTGGCCCGTCAAGTCGGTTGAAGCATATAGAAGAAGGAACCAATGGTTAAATTATTTATTTCCATTGCTTCGATAAATTTATCCTTCGGGAAACGATGGTACTATCTGTACATGGAAAAAATCGGGAAAAGAGCTTTTTATTTTCCGATTAGGAAACAAAGTGGAAGCATAGCTCGACGTGATCAAAATCTATGCCATGAAACTTCTCATATCGAAACCTTGGGGAAGTGAATACGCCACTGAGACTGGGCATGGTGGGATAACGGACCCAAACCGAGTATACCTTCATGACCTCTGGAAACACGGAGAAAGATTATGCATGGCGAGTAGGGGACATAATGCTCGGCCACAGCCAGATATCACGGCATGACTCCTGTTTAATATCAACTGTGGATCGAGATTTATAGTAAAGAGATTTTTTTTTTACCTTATTTAGACTTTTATTATGATTGAAAATCCCCTATTATATAAAGGGGAATATTTTCTTTATTTTGACAGATGGTTACACACAAATCAAATCAATAAAAGTTTACTTTTGTCTTCTAGCTATTGTTCAAGGCATTGCTCATTTGTTCTTTACTTTGCCCGTGACCGAGCTTGTTCTTGGGATCCAATCTAGGACGAATTCTATTGTTCAATCTAAGATCAGGCTTGGTTACTATACTGTGATTGGTTTATTCATATATTTTATCTTTAATTCATTTAATTGTTTTTTTTATTATTTGTATCGAATCAAACCACATATACTTTAAACCACATACAAATTCAATAGTTACTCATTTTTGGGGTAAACAATCTATATGAAATACAATAAAATACACCTGATATATACTCCATGTACATCAGACATACACCCATATATACCTCATATACATTTCACATATAATGGACATATACTCATTCCATAATAAATAACAGACGCACGTAAGATACAAATAATATATACTCGATATATGGTTATTCTAGAACTAGAAAATTATCATATTCATCACCAGGAGCCATTATAATCATCATCATTCCTTCCACCATAACAATGCAAACACCATCTTCCGACCCAAAAAAAAAAAGAGTTTCGCTAGAGCTAGATCTGTCTAGATCCGATTCACCTGAGCTATTTCGTCATGGCATCAGAGGTAAGATTACTTTTTTTGGAGTTCAATCTGTCTACTAGGGTGATGCGACCATGTGAGGTATGGGATAAAGTCATTGCAGAGTTACAAGGATGAAGTCGGCAGTTACAGAAGTTTCAGTGGCGATTGGAGTAGAGGGAGAGGATGTGACATCGACTAACGTGCTAGGTGGTAGAGAAAGATTTAATATTTAAGCCTAAAATTAGGGGATCCCTATTTCCTTAAGTTGTTATAAATGGTAAAATCTTGTTATGTTAGGTAATTAGGTGAGAATGTTTATAATAGTCGTAATTAGGAGCTCAATTTTGATAACTAGAGTAAAATTTCATGTCCCATAATTTTAGTTAACCTCTTATCCGAACTATTCTTTCCAGTCGCAAAGAGTAAACTAGGAAATCATGTTTAAAAGTTAGTACCTGCTCTTGCGCAAATATATGCATAGGATGAAGCACCAATGAAGGAGAACCTTTATTATTTTGTTACTTTTTCTCTTTGAACCGATCAAACGGAAGGAGGTAGCTTCTCCTATATACGAATATAGATATCCTAGACTAAGAATGACTTATGACTTGCGTTTGTTGTCCGTATCGATTTTTCAGAAAAAGTTAAATGTGTATTTTTAAAGAAAATATGATTTTGACTTTTAAAATGACTAGAGTTGAATACGGTCGATGATATTGGTAAATGATCTCGGGTGGGTATTTAAATGATTCTGGTAAGCTCATATGATGATTTTGGATTTATAATTATGTTTGGTTAGGGTCCCAGGTGACTGAGGCCGTTTCGGTGCATTATGTGAAAAGTTTGAAAAATGAGTTTTGCCTTGAAAAATTCTTGAGTTTTAAAGGTTGATTCTTAATATTTGATGTTATTTTGATAATTTGAGATATCGAGTGAGTTTGTATGATGTAATTAAACTTGTATGAATGTTCTGAATGGAGCCCGAGGGGCTCAGGTAAATTTAAGATATATTGCGCATAGTTTTGGTGAATTTGATGAACAACTGGTGTGGTAAACTTGCAGATCTCGCATTTTCAAGGTTTTGTTCGTAAACGTGAGCACAACTTTTGTGAGAGGTGGCTTGCATTTGTGATAATGAGTTGGGGCTAAGAATTTCGCATTTGCGATGTTTGTATCGCATTTGCGGATAAGGAGGCTCCACATTTGTGATGAGTGAGTTGCATTTGCGACACAATAGACATTGAGGGAAGCTTCACCTTTGCAAAGCACTTATCACATTTGCGGGTGCCCAGGGTTCTCATTTGCAATGATATTATCATATTTGCGATAACATAAGGCTTAGAGACAGGTCCGCCATTGCGACCCGTTGCTCACTTTTGCAAACGTCCCAATTGCGGACAAGAGTTGACAATTGCGATATCTACAGCCGGTAAAATTTGGGTATTTTGGAATTTAGCTCACTTTACACTATTTTTTCAACCCTAAGATCTATAGTGAAAATTTTTAAGAGGATTTTGTTTCTAAATTCATTGGCAAGCATATTTAACTAGATTCCAATAAATTTCAACTACTTTTTTTATTTATTAATTTTAATATCAAATCTATGAATTTTAAAGTACAAATTGGGAGTTTTGGGTAGAATTTTGTCACAGCCCCAAATCCCAACCTCGGAACCGTGATGGCGCCTAATATTCCAGCAAAGCAACTTTAGCTAATTACTTAACCAGTGTTAACATTTTAAGACAAAATATTAATAATACAAAATTATAATAGTGTGAAATAGATTTGATAAATACAACGTAGTGTAGTCTAAACATATCTCAAAAATCTAGAGTGGCAAGTACATGAGCATACTAGAATGTTAGAGATATAGTCTGAATGAATTACAAGGGTTTGAAATAAGGAAAACAGTAAAGATAGAGTAGAAGGGGACTTTAGGGACAGCGAACGCTAGCAGCTCTACCTCAATCTTCGAAAGCAGTTGAATCCGAGTAGTCTCTGCTTAGCACCACAGGGACCAACACTGGTATCTGTAGAAAAAGTACAGAAATGTAGCATGAGTACAACCGACCCCATATATTCTCTAAGTGTTGAGTCTAATCTCGACGAAGTTGTGACGACCCGGCCGGTCGTCTTAAGAATTAACTCCCCGAATTCCTATTAACTGCTTTTCCCAAGTCTATTTCAACTAATTTGATTTGTCGGGACGTTCAGTTTTGAGTTATGGAGAGTTTTGGGACACTTAGTTCCGAAATAAGAGCTTAAGTATTGGAAAATTGACCATAGTAGAACAGTGTGAAGATGGCCTCGAAATAGAAATCTGATGGTTCCGTTAGTCTCATTAGGTGATTTTGAGGTTAGGAGCATGTTTGAAATGTATTTTAGAGGTCCATACCTAATTTAGGCTTGAAATACCGATGTTTGAAGTTTTGAAGTTTCCGGTCCGATAGTGAGATTTTGATCTGAGGTTCGGAATAGAATTTCGAAACTTGCAATAGTTCCGTCATGTCATTTAGGATGTGTGTGTAAAATTTCAAGCCATTCGGACGAGGTTTGATAGACTTTTTGATCGAAAATGTATTTTAGAGTTTTTGAAGTTCTTAAGGTTGAATTTAATGAAAAATAGGTATTTTGATGTTGTTTGTAGCATTCCAAAGGTTGGAACAAGTTTGAACGATTTTTAGGTTATGTTGGTGCAATTGGTTTGAAGTCCCGGGGACTCGGGTGAGTTCCGGGTAGGTTCCAGGATGTTTTTAGGCCAAAAATCAAAGACATTTCAGCTCCAGAAGAGTTGCAGGCCTCAGAACTCACCAATGCTGTCCGCACAAAATCCAGTGCGTCCGCAGTGGGGGCTGTGCGGCCGCACAAAATGTAGTGCAGTCCGCGGTCGGATGCTGTTTCACCTGTCATACTTCGGGAGGTCATATATTTTTATCTACAAGGAATTTTGAGATGATTCAAAAACAACAATTGTAGCCCTTTGTGTCTAGTTTCCAGAAAGTAATAGAAATCATAATTTGGATATATGTACCGAAAGGTATGGCAAAAATACTAAAGCATGTCACTGCAGTCAAGACCTGTGCGACCGCCGTCATTTTTGTGCGGACCGCAGAGGTAGAAATCTAAGGGGGGGGGGTGGTCTATTAATATGAAGTTTTGGGTTTTATTTGATATTTTGACCTAGATAGCTCAGATTTTGGTGATTTTTTATAGGGTTTTCAAGAAATTCATCGGGGTAAGTGATTCTAACTCAGATTTGGCTAGAGTACGTGAATCTATCATTGAATTCATCATTTTATTCGTGATTTGGGATGGAATTTGGGAAGAAAAATTGTGTAATATTTCAAAAATATAAAATGATAATTTGAAGGACCGAATGATATCAGAATTGGATAATTTTATATGGTTAGACTCGTGAGGATGTGAGGATTCTGGAAATGAAAATTTTACTCGATTCTGAGACGTGGGCCTGAGGGGCATTTGGTCATTTTACATAATTTCGCGTATTAGCTTAGAATTTAATTATAGAATCAGTTACTTGAGGAGTTATTTACAACATGCAATTAAATTGAATATATTTGTGCCATTTGGAGTCGGATACTCGTGGCAAAAGCGTAGTTTCTAGTTGATTTTGAGCCGATTCGGAGTAAGTAGCTTGTCTAACCTTGTGTGGGGTACCTTCCCCTTAGGATATGATATTTGGTAATTGAATGCCTTATACGTGAGGTGACGAGCGCGTACTTGAGCTCATTATTGAAAATTTGATTTTACTTAAATATTTAGACTGACTTTATTTCTTACATGCTTTATTCCTTTTGCAATTATAGCCTGTGTTAGTTTAGAAAAGCATGCTTAGCTGATCTAAATTGCCTATTAACTTAAGTTGCTTTGTTTGTACTATGTGAAACATGTTAGGCTATAACTACCTATTTGCCTCGTATTTTTTAACTTCATTTCTTAATATCTTCTTGTTGGGACTACGGATGTGGGATTCCGGTAGCTCCCCTCCTTGTTTGTTTACTTTGAGACTACGGGTTAGATTCCCAGTAGATTCCCCTGCACATTTACTTTGGGAATACGGGTTAGATTCCCAGGAGATCCCCCTGCTCATTGATAGTTGGACTACGGGACAGTATCCCGGGAGATCCTTCGGGTATACTCATATGATGGACTACTGGACGGTATCCCGGGAGATCCTTGGACAGTTGATGAAATAAACTACAGGACGGTATCCTGGGAGATCCTCATTGTCGGTATTGATATTGAGCTGTTTTACTCCGTGTTACCTTATTCTCTGAGTGTTAATTTTTGCCTCGTATAACCTGTCTTACTTCATAGATGTACTCATTATTTCTGTTTATTTCATGTTGTTGCAAGACTTACTATTATGTTTATTCTTAGTAGGGCCATGACCTTCCTCGTCACTACTCAACCGAGGTTAGGCTTGGCGCTTACTGAGTACCGTTGTGGTGTACTCATACCCCTTCTGTACATGTTTTTCATGTGCAGATCCAGGTAGCTCTACCCAGGCATATTATCCTCAAGGAGGAGAGAACTAGCAGAGATTTCGAGGTATATCTGCCGCATCCGCAGACCAGGAGTCTCTATCTTATTCTAGCTTTAGCAGTTAGCTTTTCTTTTCCGACTGTTGTTTTAGACATTCTGGAGTTAGAGCAGTGTATTACTATCCATTAGCTTGTGCTCCTGTGAGTTTCCAGGTTTTGGGATGATATTGTAGACTTTCGCATTATTGAGTTGTATATGCCGAGAGGCATTTATATACAGTTTTCCTTCTAGCTTGTTCAGTTTTAATTATTTGTTCCGCAAGTTATGTTGTTTCCGTATTGTTAGGTTTACCTAGTCGTAGGGATTAGGTTCCATCATGACATATTCACGGAGGGCAAACTGGGGCCGTGATAGAAGTAGTGACGAGGCAATGGCAAGTCACTCACAATGAACCTGTACAAAATAATAAAAATAGAAAATAGGGATAGAAAATAAAGTAGTAAATTCATATAAACGGATCCGAAGGTCAACTGCCAGAGGGCCCTTGAATAACATAATCTCAAATCTTATATCTCAATACTAAGAATAACTATACAGCCACAAACAACTACAAAATATCAAATTCGTTACAGCGTGCAACCTGATCCCGTGTTTCAACACAATATCATTTTAGCATACAACTCATTTCAATATCAGATCATATCACTTTTTGTTCGTTTGTGGCGTATAGCCCGATCCTCCAATATCAACTCCTTTTGATACTATTATGGAGCGCAACTCGATCCCCCAACATCAATTTTTTTAGCATACATAACTTAACACCAACGTTTACGAAATATCAACACAAAAGAGAAATGAAACATGTAAAAAACTAAGGAACTACTAATACAAATAGAGAATATCCAACACCTCGTAATCTCAAACCTTGACTTTCATCAACACAAGAATATCTAAATGGCCCACGTAGTCGAAATAACATAATAGAGTGCATCAAGTAATATAAGGGCAATAAAACAATTAAAAACATGCAACAATGAGAATATACAATCAAGGCAAGCAGAAACATGTAGCAAGTGAGCAGATATTGAGTGAGAATACAAAAATCATAATAAGTAACAATTAAATAATAATTAACAAGTAAAGCATGTATATCAAGTAAGATATGTATCAATTAAAGAATATAACAATATACAACAGGAAAAAAAATGAAGATATGAAAATAAATAGCCCAATCTCGCATGCTTAATCCCATGACGAGGCATATACATTCATCACCTTCCATATACCTTGTTTCTCAACATAATTCACATAACAAATGGATCAATAAGTCCTACTTCTCTCAATTCAAGGTTAGACACAATACGTACCTCACTCCGTAACTAAATCAATCAACCAACCATGACATTGTCTTTTGGACAAGCCTCCAAACCAACCCAATCAAGCCAATTATGGATCAAACAATTCAAAATAAGCTTTAGAAACTATCCATGAATGATAAAGGTTTAAGCTTTGATGAAGTTAAAAAAGTCTATCCCGGATTTGATTGGTAAAAATTCAAGATAACCAAAATTCTATTATCCAATCACCCCAGAGCCTGGTTATGTGATCTGTTTTGAAATTCAACCTCAATTTGATGTCTAAATCTCAATTTTATAAATTTACAAATTCTACCAAAATTCCTAATTTTGATCATGGAAATCCTAGATTTGATATTAAAAACTCTGGAAAAGTAATGAAAAATAAAAATAAAGTGGATTAAATTGCTTATCAAAGATTTTGGGACTCCTCGTATGTGCTTTTACTATTTTAAGACTTGTGGGGATGGTTGTCTTAGGTTTGAAAGGTTGAAATCGAATCACTTAATTCCTTAATATATGCTTAAAATTGTTATGTTTGACTTGAGTCAAAATTTTGGGTAAATAACCCCGGAACTGGGATTTGACAATCCCAATAGGTACATATGATAATTTTGGACTTTGTCATATGCTCGGATGGGGTTTCGAATGACCCGGAAGCATTTCGGCATATGAAGTTGAAAGTTGGCGCATTATAAATCTTTAACTTATTTAAATTTGGTTTGAATTATGTTTTTGTATTATCAAGGTTTTATTGGGTTCTTAGCCTGGGAATAATTTTGTATGCTAATTTTTTACATGCATGCAAAATTTGGTATCATTCCGAGTAGTCTAGGTATTATTCGGTGCGTTCGGAGTAAGTTGGAAGAACTTGATGTTCATAAGATGATTCAATTTGGTTTGGAATGTGATTCTTAATTTTGATGTTGTTTTACGCATCCTAAGGGTTCTCATGAGTCTGTTTAATGATTTCAAACTTTTTTGGTATTTGTAGACAAGGCATCGGGGGCATCGGGGGCCTCGGGTGCTATTGTACCGATGCAGAGAACTTATTTGGACTTGGAAGGAGGACTGAAGCAGCAGGGTTTCTGGTGCCAACACACCTGCAAGGAACTAGACATAGGTGCGAGCTCGCAGAAGCGAACCATCGACCACAGAAGTAGCCTGGCATGGATTGCCCAGTGTTTACAGAAGCGAGGCAGGAACTGCACCTACAACGACGCAGGTGCGAGGGGTTCGATCGCAAAAGCGGGTGTGTTCACTGGCGCATCACATGTGATGCATAAGCGGGCTCGAAGAAGCGCAGATTGCCTACAGAAACGATGATGGCAGACCTAGGCATGGCTCGCACTTGCAATGTTTGTCCGCAGAAGCGGAGCCACAGGTGTGATAGTGGAATTGCAGGTGCGAAACCACTGAATGTAGTGAGGGTCATTTAATATCGGGACTAAGGCTATTTTGGCTCATTTCTTTCATCTTTTGGGCGATTTTTGAGCTCTTCGAAGAGGGATTTTCACCTAGCATGAAGGTAAGGAATTCCTACTCAATGTAAGTTTAATACATAAATTATATGTAGATTTTAATATATAAAATTGTTAAAATTATGTGTTTAGTTGAAAAACTTAAGTTTTGATAAAAATGAGATTTAGTGATGACAATAATTATGAAATCGAGTAGAAATTATATATATATGAGTTGTGGGTAACATTTATCTTCGAACATTCTCAGAATTCGGGCAGTGGACCCGGGGGTGAATAAGAATCTTCCAATTTGGGTTGGGTAATCACTCTAATAGCTAAATTATTAAGTTTTTGAGTGAATATTTATTAATTAATATAATATTTGGCTATTTTGGATTGTTCGGCACCAATTTGAGGCTTTAGGACGAATTAGGGCCGGAAAGTGCACTTTGAAATAAGGTAAGTCCCTTGCTTAACCTTGTAAGAGGAAATTTATTCCATAGGTGGTTTAAATTACTATTTTCTTCTATTCATGAGGCTACATACGTACGAGGTGATGAGAGTTCGTGCCCGCAGGTAACAGAGTATGGACTACAATTGGAATTCTACGGCCGCACTCATTTCTCTATCCCTTAGAAAAAATTGACAAGTATAAATAGAGGGGTTAGGGCTACTGTTACCCTTTTCCCTCTCTGAGCACACAACTGGTACTAATTTGAAATCCCTTCGTAAATCATTAGCCCACACGTTTAGCAAATGTTGATCACTTATTTCTTGAACTACTTCATATCTGTATGGCTCAATTACTTGTATAATTCTTCAACTTTTAGTTTAATTTACAGCTTGTTAGTTAGTTTAAGCCATTTGTCAATAGAATTCAATTATACAACCACGTGGAGTTGTCGCGCTCCATTCTTTCGCAATATCGGGTTTCAACACAAGACAATTCTTTTAAGAAAGGTAGTAAAAGATAAGAGTCGCCACCTAACGATTCTTAAGGTGCGTTAGGGCATCTATTTGCAGATGACTCTGGTTTAGTTAGTCTACATCGCTAAAGATCGAGTAAGGGATCAAGTTACCTGAATGAGAAGGTGTTACACACTCCTCTAGGTCCCCAACTGTGGGTCCCGACCGAACTTAAATTATACGGATTAGTCTATGTGATCAAATAAACAAATATATAGCAAAAAATTTAAGAATTTTATTATAAAAGGTCTTGAAAAGAGGGTACAACTATTCTTGATTCTATTAGAAAAGAGAGAAAAGAGGGGAGGGGGTCCTAAGGATCACCCCGTATAATATAAATAATATTTTGTAACTCCCTCGAAATGGGGTGTTACTCATATTATTCAGCGGGAATAGACTATCATTTCCTGCTACCCCATTAGTATATTAAAGTTGTTTACGTAAAAACGCTCTAATTCAATTCTAAGTTGTGCCTTATGCGTGCATTACACGCCCCATACAAATGGTCCAAGAGGTTTTGGACCTCTATTTGGATGGTTCTAGACCTTATCTAGGCTGCTCAAAAATATAAAAAGCTAGGCGACAATCAAAACATCCAAAGACTTCACATATGTGCAATTAAAGGCTCATATGGACCTCCACACTTAAGAAGCGAGTTCACACAAACACATTTATAAATTAGGAATTGGTAGAATCCAGAATCTTAAACCTATGGACATGCTTTCTAGGTGATCAAAGTATGCATGTGAATTTCGGATGTAGGATATTGCTTATAGGCGGAATTAAACAGGATTACAAGCTAATTATTAACAGTTTTAAGTTATCAATCCCATATGCGATGCCTAGGTGATCTACGCAATTAAGTATAACAGAATCTACCGGGAAAAGTCTAGAATTATCTTGATTTGCTAACAGTGACGCTCAAAACAGTGTTTGAGCGGTCTAGTATTAACCAATTAACAAGAAATTATTTTCTATAGGTAGGATCTCTAACAATCGATGATTAGAACTCGCTATATTTGTGCTTAGTCCTATAGACAAGATTTCTAGTGATCAATACGATATAATAGCGAATGAAGTGATCAAATCCTATAGGCATGATTTCTAGTGAATAACTGAAGTAAATTGAAAGAAAGTTCGTTGCCATTTTTTATTATAGGCAATGTTTCTAATGCATTTGAAAATAGTCATATAGAGTGCTCACTTCGTATAGGCATGCATTCTATAAACAGGTAGCAGTAGACATAGCATCGGAGCTCACGATTAATGGTAATTAAGTAGTGTGTGTGTTTTTCCTAATGTCATGATCTCTACAGTGCTCATATAATCGAACAACACATACAGCAAATATATTATCATGTGCTATAGGTATGTTATCTACCCATTGTGCATGTAAATATCAAATTCTACCCATTCCCTTTTTAATAAAACCCCAATTGTTTTTACAAAAGTTTATTACATGCCCAATAATGAGTAAGATACAAATATCACATAATAGTGAGAATAGGCCTAAATAAAAATACCCAGCATTGCCTGGGCCTTCAATAACTTTTACACAGCATATCTAGGACTTTAACAAAGAGCCACATTCAATACATGACTCAAGTTTCCATAGAGGAGTCCAAAGCCAATTTACTCAACCACAACACCAAGTGTTGTCCCATTTAAATCAGCCAATTTAGGTACACAACAAATAACAGGGGAAGTAGAGTGAATAGGAACAATTTGGAGATTGAAGGAGTGAGTAAGGACCTAGCCCTAGGGTGTCAGAGTTCACAAGGGTCTCAATTGGACCCCGAGCAGTGCTCACACTAGGGAGGTTAGAAATAGAACCTAGGTAGCCTTGGCTTTCAGCCGGCAAAGAATGAAGAGTTCAGAATAGCATAAGTTGCAAGTAAAGAGAGTGAGCAAAAGTTAGGAATACATTCATATCCCAAAGAAGACATAGCCAAGTTGATCATACATAATATCCAGTCAATCAGGTTGTAGGACTTGTTCAGTAAAACTTCAATATTTAGCAAGTAGCATATAACAAACACATATTGGGAGAGAGTTAGAAAAGGAACAAGTTTACCAGGTTTGACAGAAGTTAACATTAACATGTTGAGACCTAAGAAGTCTATTTTATGCTAAGTATATATCTTAGTATCATAAGACAAATATGTTAACTCTCATCAGAAGATAAGACTATATTGAAATAAGATAGGAACACACATTATGGCGGTCACGCCTCCTTTTTACCACCCCGAGGGTAATATAAGGAAGTTTTTCCAATTAAAGCAACATGAATCAAAATGAAATTATTTTATTTAATTTATTCACAGTCGCCACTTGGAATAGTTTTTTTGGTGTCTCAAGTCACCGGTTTATTTTAAAATTCCAAATCGAGGAAATTTCGACTTTATTTTATAAGTCTGCGTACCAAAAATTCTAAGTAAAGAATTCTATTAACCCGATAGAAGGTGTTAGGTATTCTCAGGTTCCGTGGTTTTAGCACGGTCGCTTAAACTATTAATAATTGGCCTATTATCCAATTTATTGCATGTTTTAAAACTATTCTGCATTTTTAGCTTTAGAATTGCTTTTAATTAATTTAAACCGCTTTTAGGAAGATTCGATTTGTTCAAAAACATGTCTTAAACCATGCTACATAAAATGCACAAGCGATTCATGACAAGTTCTATTTAACATTATTGAGAATTGGGTCACATAAAACGTACACCCGAAATTAAAATCACAACTACATCACGGGAACTGTACCCATAGCCATGATTGAATTATTTAAATAATGCACCTAAAGCAACTACGAAGGCTTAACAATATTTTTGAGGACCATGAAAAGTTTAATTGATGGCGCATTTCAATTTTACAAGGTTGGAATTAATTACATGAGGGCCATGGGTTATTTGATGAAAATCGCACACCTCAAATTTTTCTACAAGAGTTAACTAATTTTATGAGGGCCATGGGCTTAGGAGTATTATTTGGCATGGCACACCTCAATTGATTTTAAAAGAAATCTTATTTAGTTAAGACCATCTAAGAATATTCATATTTTAAAACTAAACTTAAGCTTGATAAGACAAAGCTATTAATTGCAAATTAGTTTTGGGGTATAGCATTTTAATCATTTTTGCACAAAGGGAATTGGTCGGCAGTGGCTTATTGAAGGATCAACTTGAAAGTTGTACTTGGGCTCACTAATTTGGCCCAGAAATCAAAAGGGCCTCATTGTTGAACCTGAAGCAACCAACCCACATTGGGCTTAAAGTTTAGGCGGGCCCAAATGCTACGGTTATCTACATCTGGGCCTACCTGCCATTACATTTTGAGACCTAAAATCACGTAATACATGTTTTGATAAGTTGTAAACCAATTCACTTCTCATTAGAAAGATCAAAATCCAAAAGTAAAATAAAATTCAAGTTCCGATTTGCAAGGAATAAAAACAATATATACTTGTGTTGCAATTCATAGAGGAACTTTTCAGTTGAGTCAAACTATTGGGCTTAAGGCCTAGGCCCAGACTGGTCCCCATTAGTTTTTCTTCTTTGGGACTAAGCCTGGCCTTTATTAGATGAACAACATGGGCTTTGAAGAGCTGGCCCATGGCCTTATCCATTGTCATGCATACAAAAATTTACTGATAACCAACAACACATCTAGGCAGCATTTGTTTCGAAATCACTAAACCAAGACTTAATTTACAATACTCCCAAATAAAATGAAAGCTTTTCATAATTATACCATAACCTATTAATACATGAAATAACTAAAGAAAGACTAATTTACTGCAGGTGTCTTAACAACTTAAAGAATGCTCTACTTCCTTTTGGACATGACTTCTCTACCAAAGCTGGGCTTCTTCCATCAAGAGCATCAAATCCATACCATGTAACAGGGTCCCGAACTTCAGTCTCTAAACCTGCTGATTTAGCCAACTAGTGGTCAAATCTGCAGGCTATATCCCAAGGTTAAACAATCAAAGGAAAAGAAGAGCAATGGTTTTAAGTGAGAAGAATCAGATGAGAGAGAGAGGGGAAGCATAACTCAAATAACTCCTGAAAAAGCATTAATGTAGATGTTCTGTTATGAAACAAGGCTATTTGTGCAATTTTTAGGCCATTTTCAGACTACTTAAATACATATGAAACACAAGGGAAAAATGAATATATTAATTTCTACCATTGAATCATACGAGTCATACACACATAGTCATGAAGCATAAATCTAAACCGATGATTTTATTTAATGTAAGGGTTGGTTACATACCTTGAAAGAGAAATAGCAAAAGTGATCAAATAAAGGTCAAGAAAAAAATAGGGAGTTTCAGCAATCAAACACAGAGTGAGGGGAAGCTCTCTTTATATAGAATGCCCAATTTTTAGGCCATTTTTTTTATTTCTAAGATCTGAAGTCAAAATCCTGATCAATGTGTATGAAAATCTGGCCATGTGAGTGAGGGGAAGCTCTCTTAATATAGAGTGCCCAAAGGAAATGGCATCTAGAAAAGAATATTTTGACCTAATTCCTTTACTGCAGAATAGTACAACATTTCTGCACAGCTGTACTATCCTTTTTCCTTATCCAAAATCAGTATTTTCTAAGGATAAGGACAGATGTGCTGTATTTTAGAATTTTTCTAAATCTAACCGATGTCAAGCCCCAATTTTACCCTCTAAAATACTGCTTACTTCAGGTTCTACCCTAAACTTTTAGGATTCAACTAAGTCCCTGAGTTTCAAATATTTTTCAGATTAGGACAAATAAAACAAAACCCAGACAAGAATGAGAAATTCGAATCAAAAAACCCAAACAAACAGAAATTCCTAGTAAATAAAATGGAATCTAAACCTAATACACTTAATCAATAAATAAAATGAATTAAAGTACAAAGAAGATCTAGAATTCTGACTATCATTTTTTTAAATTAAACCATTAGGTCAATAATCGACCTAGATATCTTGTTGATTCAAAATAAAACTGATAACCAAATGACCTCATAGAGGCAAAAAAAAGTAAGCTTCAACAAACTCTAAACTAAAAATTATGCAATTTGAGTACTGAATGCAAACATGCTTTAATCAAGAATATCTAAATGACTAAGCATTTGCTGGAAAGAAAAACAATACAAAGGAACAAAAATCTAGAGTTAAACCAAAACATGGGACTAATTAACATGAAGAAAGTAAAATAGACCAACAATTCAAAAAACCTAAATAAGCCTAAACTTAAGAAAATTGAACATGATTTAATTACTTTTAATAAAACAGATACCAGAAATCAACTAACAGTCACAAGGGGAAGAAAAGAAGAAATCTAAACATGCGTCTAAATAAGAAAACATGAACATGCATAGAAAGGAAACAACGAATAAAAACAAAAGTGAAAAGAATTACTTAAACTTCATTTGTTTTTTCAGAAAACTAAGCCAACTAAAAATTTGACCCAACTTCTTCAAAGTAATCGTGAACCCGAACTAACAGTAATAGACTGTTCTCAGAAAGAACAGTTGACTAATGAAGATTTAGGGTTCAACCAACCGAACAAAAATCCAAAATTAGAAAAGAAAAAAACTTAGGGTTTCAAGGTTCTTAGATTTGAAATTTGAAAGAATAAATAGGCTTTTTTGGAAAATTGAAGGTAAGCTAGTGGTAAGGGGAGGTTGAGAACTATGTGGTATGATTTTGGTGGGGTTTGGGGAGATTAGGGTTTTAAAACCTTAGATTTGGTTTTAGATTCGAGGAATTGGGTAGTGATTTGAAGGAAAAGGATTTGGGATTTGTAAAGAGGGGATGAAGGGGAGTCTGGGCTGTTAATTAGAGGAAGATTGGACCACTAGAACCGTCGTGAGGCAATTTCCGGCGGTGGTTTTCAAAGGAGGCGGCGTGGGGATATGAGATGGCTAGGGTTTGGGTTTGCTAAGAGGAGGGAGATGGGAATGACAAGGGTTTGATTTAGGAGGGTTGGACCGGGTTAGGACAGTTATATGGTAAAGGCTTGTTAGTTCCGGGCCGTTGGATTAACCAAATCCAACGGATGTGATCAATCAACACACGAAATGGGGTCGTTTGGGGTTGGACGAGACTGGACCCGGTTTGGTAGAGATTGGGCTTTGATTTTCGACGTGAACTGGGCTGGTTTGGTCCAGACTTGCTTGTAAAATTAACCCAATAACAATCTTTTCAAATCTCTTTTTATTTTCCTTTCCTTTCTTTTCCCCTTTTTTAATTAAAATTCCTAATAAATAAAAATACTAAATTATCTAAAAATATGAAATTACAATAATTAACTAATTATAAAAATTATAAATATCACTTAATTCTAAATTAAAAGAGTAAAATCAATAAACTAAAAATTAAAAGACAAAATGTAAAATGAGCTATTTTTTATTTTCAAATTTTTATAAAGCAAATAATTACTGATTAATTCTAAAAATATAAAAATAAATCCTAAATGCAATGCATGATTTTTATTGGTATTTTTTTTATGATTTAAATAAAAACTAAACATGCACAGAAATGCAAATAATTAAGAAAATTCTAGAAAAAATCCTTAAAATGGCAAATAATCAACAGAAAATTTATTTCCTTAGGATTTTATAGGAGTATCTCATATAAAGAAAAAAATCATATGCTCATAATGACAAGTCAGGTGATCATTGAAGGAACATGGGATTATGACACACTGGGGGACATATTAGCAGGGATGCAGGATCACAATTGAGGGAAAATGTCTTGTAACATAAAACACATTATGTATGGAAGATAAGCATCACAGAGATTCAAAACAGAGTGAGAAGTAAACTTAGAGTCTGTTTGGAAAGCCAACCTGTAATTGGAATTGATGTAATTACTAAGGTAGTAATTACACAGCCTAGTAATTACTCAGTTGTGCAATTATTACGACCTGTTTGTTTGTCATGGTATAATTACAGTGTAATTACAAATTTAATGTTTGGTTGCACAAGTGTAATTACACAATTAGATTAAATTTTAAATTAAGTAATTATCAAAACTTAAAAGTTAATATAATAAATATATGCCTATAAATTTTTATAAGTATAAATGATATTATATTTGGTAATTAAGATGTATATTTTTCGTGAATATATATTAATAAGTAATCATATATTTTTAACTAATATTTTAAAAATAATTTATCTATATATTTTAAATTAATAATATTTAGTTTAGATACGTACAAAAATTAAAAATATATTTTTTTTTATAAGAACGTCATGGAATTCATATTTGATAAAATAAATTAATATTTATAAATATAATGTCATAACATTATTCAAATGTTAGACAAAACTGATCTATCAGTTCTAACTAAAAAATGAACAACATGCGGCATGAGCCAATACTATTAAAACAAGTAAATTAGAACCATGAATATAACACAATTTCAAACTTCAAAAAAAAAAAATTATTAGCATATGTCAAATTCCAATATAATAATAGTAAGTTCCACTATAATTTTAGATTAGGATACATAATAAGTTTATAACCACATTCAACAATTAAATTCCACTTAATTACATCACTCATTATATGATAAGTCTGTAAATGACTCGTTATTTATAATATTAGGAGGTGTAGTTTCAAAAAATAGAATATTAAAATAAATAAAAATAAAAGATAAGCAATTACATGAAATAACAAGAAATAAAAGATAAATAATGTACAAAGAGAAATATTTTTAAAATTTTAAAAGAAATTAAAAAGTAAAAATAAAATTTAAAAAATTTAAATAGTAGAAATAAAAAGCTATAAAGAAAATAAATTAAAATAAAAATAAAAAGGAAAGAAAATAAAAAATAACCTTGTAATTACATAGTGTAATTACCACCAATTCTCACCTTCCCCTTGAGAATTGGAGAGTGTAATTACACCCCTCCAATTACACCCAATTTCATGCTGACCAAGTAATTACTTGAACAAACAAACATGTCATACTGTGTAATTACACCCAAATCCAATTCCTAGGTGGAATTCCAAACATGCTCTTAAACAACACATGTAGGTATTCTAGAATTGGCATAGTAGACTAATTACCTAAAGAATGTCTAGATTATGCTTAGTATAGACCCTGATGTCATGAGACAATCATGATAATTTGGCAAAAGGACAACATTTAGACATGAGAAAAGTAGATTATAACTACTAGGTAATCAGTGAGGGGTTAAACACGCTAAAGGCATTTAATAAAAAACGGGGTAAAACATGAAAGATAAGCAAGCTACCACATAAATTCAGAATGTGATGGGAAACAGGCTTGTGCCGTACAGTGGGTGTGCATATTCATGCTTGTGAGCTCACTGCACTAGTCGACTAAAACAAGAACAAATTATGTGATTAAGGCATATTCAAGTAACAAGACTGATAGCAAAAGATTATATTAAATACCAGAAGATGCTAACAAGTGTAAGAGTTCCAAACAATAATAATTCTAACACATCAACTGGTCAGAATTTAATAGATGTTTTTTTTGTCATGCTTGAAACTAAATGTCAAAGATACCTAAAGGATTAAAGAAAGCAAACGAAATTACACCCAAAAGGAATCCATAAATCATAATGAACTGACCAATTGTAGGAGTGAAAATGTATGCAAACATAGATATCCAGGAATGAAATTGCAAAATATGATGGCTTACCAGTTAAGTGAAGAGCAATAAAGAGTAGGTTTCCACAGAAAACCAAGAATTCTTAATGCGTCAAAGTGCCCAAAATCTTCGATGAACTCAGGGCAATGCTCGTACTAAGAACAGGTAACAAGATGCTAATGGCCTTGGCTTTCAGTCGTCCAGTACAGAATACCAAACAAGAGAGTAGCAAAAACCCCAACTTTTAGTAAAAATCAAATTTTCAAAGTTTGTCCCAAATGGAAAATTTTGGTTATAGTAGTCAAAAATCGAGCAAACATATAAGGAAAATAATAATTTAAACAGCAAACAAAGAAAATAATAATGCAAATCGATTTGAAATAAATTTAAGAGAAAAATAATACTTAAACAAAGTAGAATCAAATGCGTGTAGATGAAATACGATCCAGATACAAGAAATAGGACTCATTAGGACAAAATCGGAGATGTAGTATTTTTCATGTTTAGGCAAGTACTGGGTGATACCATGGAGAATCAACCAGTAGCACAAACACACAAATATGGTAAGAAAAAATGAGGAAAATTTCATTATACCGAAATTAGGATAATATTTGGAGAAGGCGATGATTAGGGTTTTTGGTGGAGGAGGAGCGTTTGAGTGTGGCTAAACGGAGTCAATGGTCTCTAGGGTTTAGGAATATTTTTTTGTTGAATTCACTAGGAATTGTGCTTAAGGTTGATTTTAATATATAATAAATAAAGTAAAGCATATGAGGGGGGCATAAACCTGACCTCAAAAAATATGATACATTGAGATGGATTTGCTTATCAGTAATTAATAACCAAATGACACATGTAATCTATGATGAGTTGGGCCTATACTGGTTTCCCAATTGACTAGAGGAAAATAATCAATTGGGCTAACAAAAACAAGATGAAGTAAACCTAGGTTAACTATACAAAAAAAGCATAAGAGGTCCTAAACCTACTAATGGGGTGAGGTGGAAAAATATTTTCCATACACAAAAAAAGTTTTGCACTTAGAGTAGTGCAGAAGATACCTAAAAGTGTGATAAAACACATGTGATAATGAGGGAGGCTATCTTCAACTTTTCTTTGACATTGGTGCCAAAGAAAGCCAAGCTGAAGATAGTTAACAAAACAAGTCCAAGGTGCTAGACTAATGAGCTGAATCTGTCTAGAACTCTTGACAGAAAAGAGTGAACACTTTGATGGTTTTATCTCCTTCAAGTCTGGAGGATGTGTAGTTGTTGTGACTGCATAGATAAGGAACTGAACTAGGTCTGAGCCCCTAGGAAGGATCAGTAAGAAATCTGTGCAATCCTTGGTTTGCTTGACAGCTTCATTTGTAGCAATTGATGTGAGTGAGCATTGGTGAATGACATGGTGTTGCGTACATAGTTGCTTTTGTTGTCCTGCCTGAAAGCTGACCTGCTGAATTTGGGTCAGATGCAGGAGGGCAATTTTCTGAATCAGGGACTGCCCATAAATGCAGAGGTGGGGCTGCTGATGATTAAGCACAAGTGCCATCCTAAAGTTAGAATCCTGGTGTATCTATGTGATGGCAAAGTGGAAGACTTAGGGAGATTGTTTCACTTTCAGGAGAATGAGCATCTGGGATGCTAATACCACTGAATGAAAGTGCAACAATTGGCCAAGTATTCTTTATGTACCTGCAAGAGAACAACTATGTTAGAGAAGTGGGGGCTCAGTTCCCAGGTTCCTGTGTGTTCTGGGACTGAGTCTGGGTGTTGGGGATGTGAAGTGCAGGGTTGCAAGTTCTTGTGTTGACTACAACCCTTATTATTGGCGCTTCTACTATTGAAGGGGTATGCAGAAGGTAAGAGATCACATGTGCATGTGCAATGATGTAGAGTTTTGTATTTCTAAAGGTTACAGGTAACTGCATTTGTGACTTATGAGGGAACATTTGGATGCAGGTTCTTGTGTTGACTGCTTTCATGCTCTATAAGAGAAAAAGATCCCAAGTTCTTATGTTTTCTAGGAGCATCTTGATGGGGTTGTTGTCTTTGGGGTACATCAATTGATGGGTTGTTATGAGGGTTATGACATTGATAGTTGCTATTAGGTGGGTGATTGTATACAGGAACAAGATAACAATAGTTAAAGTCTTGCCATGATGGTGTGATTGCAGGGTGTTTTTGGGTTTGAGACTATTGTTTCCTTTGTCGTGGTGATGTTGTGTCTTTATGTTCCTATGTGGGCGTGTTACATACTTGATGTACACCAGGTTGGGAAGCCCAGAACCAGGTGTTGGTAAAGGTTAAGGTGCAGAGTTCTGTAGTTAGAAGTGTTGTTATACTCAATTGATAGGCTTCTAGGGGATTGAGCATCATGGATGCTAATACCATACCTTTTGAGCATATCAATTGAGTGAGCACCAACGTATTGATGAAACATGTAAAAAAGAAAACCGAGTTAGAGAAAAAATGGGCATTTCTGTCCAGAATCCCTTGTCTGTTTTCTGCATATAGTTTTTTTGTGCTTATATAGGGAAGGATTTGCTCTTAGGTTGTTTTAGATTCTAAGAGCATTGGTAGGACGTGGGAATAGGATGTATCTTGATGTATGCATTTGGGATGTGGGGTGCATTTTTTTTTTGTTCCTTGATTATTTTTCTGCAATTATGAGGTTTGCAGGACTTTCTGTGTTCAAGATTGCATTGTGTGTGTGTTGGGGGCTGTTGTTGTCCATTGATCTCCCCTCAATAGATTGAACAACATAGTTGTTGATACCACACACTGAGGAAAGGCCAATGGACTGTACAGTCCCATTCTGATGGTACCTGCAAAAAAGAAACAAAGTTGGAATAGGCAGAGATTGCCCTCAACTGGTGCATGGTGTGTTTCATTTGGACTGGTAACCAGGACCCTTTCTTTGAAGTCGTTTCAACCATAACCATTAGATGTTGCGAATGAGCTTCCATTTTGAAATGATACCAGCACGTTGTTGGTTTTCTTGTGCCTGAAAGTTGGGGTACCCAATTGATTATGGAGCACTTGGCCTATGATGTGGGTTGGGAGTGAGGAAGTAGTGGGTGAAGTTTGTTGTGGTATTGAGGTCATGGCTCATTTTTGAGAGGGAATCAACAGGAAAGTTTGCTTCTCTATATACATGAGAAGCTTTGAATCCTTCAAACTGAGAACACAGAAGCCTGAGGTGGGAAATCTTCTCTTGCAAAGCCCTTGGAGAGTCAGCCATCAAACTATGAGTGCATAGTTTGCTTCCAAATGAACTCTGGGAATTCCATTGTCCAAACACCATTGAACTCCTATTCTGGTTGCTTCAGTTTCAGCATAATTATTGGTACCCTCCCCCAAAGGAAAGTCAATTGCATGAATGAAGTGTCCATGTTGATCTCTAATAATGACACCTCCTCCAATCTTTCCAGGATTTGTCATAGCACTTCCATCCAAATTAATCTTAACAAAGCCAATGTCTGGTTTGTTCTATGTGACTTGGGTTATGGTTGTGTGATGCTGAAAGTTTTCAATGAAGGAATAGAGTTCCCCCCAATTGAAAGTCCATTGGATGTCAGGGAAATTTGATCTTAGGAGTAGGTTGATGTCTGAGTTGGTGGAGTAGAGGACCCTAGTGAGGGAAATGTTATTGGCTCTATACTTAGCACTACATATGTGTTTCCACAAGTTCCAACAAATGATGATGGGGAGGGTATCTAAGATGAGATTTTGCGCTGAATTACAAGTCTTCAGCATCCACCATTTCATAAGGAGGAATCTCAAAGGCAAGTTCTCAGTTTTAATGCCTACATGACCCCCATATTTTTTCCATATGATTCTTGCAAAGTTCCTAGAACTAAAGAGGTGTTCCATTGTTTTCATAGCATGCATATAACAAAATACACACCTTGTAATAGTTGGACAACTGATGATTTGTACTCTATCATCAGTTAGAAGTTTGTTTCTAAGAGCCCTCCATAAATAAAAGGATCACTTAAAGGGAATCTTCTTATGCCAGATCCTCATATTTGTGAAGTTGGGTAGTTTTTTCTTTTTGATGAGGTCCCATGCAGAGGCACATGTATACTTACCCCTAAGAGCAGGAGTCCTGATAGGTTTGTCAGGGAGCTTAGGGGTTTAATAGATAGCTTTCTGCATGATCTCTGTGATTTTATGAGCTGGTGCAATTGAATTGAGCTTTTGGAGGTCCCAATGACCTTCATTCTAGAAATTAGACACTGATGTGTTGCCAGATCTGCCCCTTTCTGTTCTACTATATGCCAATGGCCTTGAGCCAAGCCAATTGTCCCACTAAAAACTGCATTTCCCATTGTGAAGTCTCCATTGAATTACTTTTTCTACTTCTTTATTATTGAACATAAATCTTTTCCATGCCTGTGACTGGCCTGAATCCCATTTCTTGGATATAGGATTTGATCTTTGACAGAACTTTGCCTTTAGGAATGAGCTCCAAAGAGAGTTTGCTGTTCTAAAATACCACCATTGCTTGAACTCCATGTCTTTACATGAGTCTTGAATGGTTATGAAACCCACACCACCTTCATTTAGAGAAAAGTATAATTTGGACCATGATGCCCAGTGACACTTGTGTTTGTCCTTATCAATTCCCTAGAAAAAGTTGGTTGTCACCTTTCAATTTGCTTCATGATAGTCTTAGGAGGGGATACAACTGAGAGGAGGTGAATTGGTAAAGATTGGAGGACATATTTGATCAAGGTTTTCGTGCCAACATAGGAAAGCATCTTGCCATGCGAGCCTTTGATTCTTCCTAGCACCTCAAAGATAAGGCCACTAAAGTGTATTATTCTGATTCTGCCTGTGTACAGAGGGCACCCTAGGTATATGAGTGGTGAATCTTTCCTAGCAAAGCCTGTCTCACTTTGAATTCTTCTGATAGCACTTGGCAGGACACATGGAGCAGTCATGAAATGGCTTTTATGCCTATTAATGAGTTGGCCAGATGTGCTCTCACAATTGCTAAGGATCCATATGATTTTCCTCAGGGATGTTCTTCTACCAGAAGTAAAGATGATGATATCATCAGCAAAACTTAAGTGGTTGATTTGATGTCCCCTTTTCTCCATATAGAATCCATGAAATAACTGATCATTATTCATCATGTTGAGCATTCCAGACACGAGTTCAGCTCTTATGATGAATAGGGAATGAGCAAGTAAATGGCCTTGTTTGAGGCCTCTTGTAGACTAGAAAAAACCACATCTGGTGCCATTAAATATGACTGAGTACCAGTTATTGGACATTGTTCCCCAGATCATGTCAATAATTATTGCACTGAAACCCATTCTCCTAAGCATAATTCATGTGAAGCTCCATGAAACTCTATCATATGCCTTGGACATGTCAAGCTTGATGACCATATTTGATTCCACAGTTGGCTTCTTGATACCATGCAATATTTCTTGCGGAAGTATGATATTTTTAGAGGTGTTTCTTCCCTTTACAAAGCCTGATTGATTTGCAGAGATTATCTTTGGAAGTATGGGACCAAGTCTGAGACTCATTGGCCTAAATTCTATGAGACTGTTAATGAATTCAAATTTGGGCAGGAGGACATGGCATGCATTGGTCATATATCTAGGCATTGGACTGCCTCTAAAGAATGATAGCACAACCTTGAGAAGGTCTTCCTTGATCACTTCCCAGCAGACTTGGTAAAACTTCCCATTCATGCCATCAAGCCCTGCTACACTAGCAGGATTCATGGAAAAGACAATGTCCTTAAGCTCTAACATGGATGGATCTCTAGTGAGTGTTGCATTATCATTACTAGGTATCATGGTTGGAATAATGGATAGCAAGTCTTCTCTACGAACTGAGCCAGGGTTTGTGAAAAAGGTTCTAAAAGTAGTCACAGGTAGCCTTCCCAATGTTTTCATCACCCTGTAACCGCACACCTTCCTCATTTTGATTTTGTGGATGTACAATTTCCTTCTTCTTCCTCTGATCAAGCTGTGGAAGTATCTAGAATTGACATCCCCTTTTTTGAACCATTGCAGTTGTGTTTTCTGTTTCAGAACATCTTGCTCAACCTTTAGATGTATAACATACTGAGCCTTGAGTTCATTGAGGGTTTCTCTATCAACATCATTGTTTGTCTGAGCCCATATCATCTCTGCATCATTCACCTTTTGTTCATATTCTTTGGCTTTTTGGAAGATATCCACATATCGTTGTCTAGACCAAAGACTTAGAGCATGGCTCAGAGCTTTCAACTTCTGGTGAAATACCCACATAGTATTACCTCTGACTTCTTTGTTCCATATTTCTGACACTAGTGGTAGAAAACTTTGGTTGTCCACCCAACAATTGAGGAATTTGAAGTACTTCTTGCCACTGTCTTGTCTTGTATGAAGTTCCAAAAGCAGGGGGTTGTGATCAGATCTTGTTGAGGCTAAATGAGAAATTGTGGCAGCACGAAAGGCTTCTAACCAGAGATCATTAGCTAGTCCCCTGTCCAATCATTTCCATACAATAGAACATTGCCCCCTTACATTATACCATGTGACTTTAGAGCCATAGAATCTTAGATACATAAGACCACAGTTGTCCATCATGCTCAGAAAGTGAAGGCTTTTGGAGATTTGGTATGGAATGCCACCAATCTTTTCTTCTATAGAAGCGATGACATTGAAATCTCCTATGACACCCATGATAACTTATAGGTAGTTGATTTATGTCTACGGACATTCGACAATGGTCTTCTAAAGACAGGCTTGCACTTTGCATAAATGACAGTTAGGTTGAACAAATAGCCATTTTTAACATGTTTCATTTCTAATGAAAATTGTTGTTCATCATGATCTAAAACCTTGGCAGTGAGTTCCTTATCCCAAAATACCCAGATCTTATCATTAACATTGGCGGCAACTTGATGCATCGAGAGTTGGATTTTGAAGGAGTTGAGGTAAGAAGTGTCTAGGAAAGGTTCAAGGACAGCTATGAAGGAGAGGTTATGAATTTGTTTCAGGATTTTGAGCCTTGCAATAGCTCCAGAGGTCCTGATGCCTCTGACATTCCATATGATTGTACTAATCATTGGAATGAGGATTTTCAGTTGTATTTTGGTGGGACACTGCAGCTTCTGATTCTAGCAGCCCTGCTTCTCGTAAGTCTTAGAGAGGGGCTTATTCTGGCAGATAAGGTAGCAGAAGCAACATTTTCCTTATTTGGTTCACCATTAACTACAGCAATTAGCAGGTTATAATGTTCTTCTTTTTCAATATCTTCATCACCAGAGGCACTATCATCATCATGTTTTCCAGAAATTTCATCCTCAGACTTAGTTGGTCTATCCTCATCCTGCTGTGGAGTGTATCTGTTGAGAGGGCATTCCTTCATGACCATGTCTAAGGGGTTTATGTGGTGGTTTTTTTTGGGGGTTCCTAGGGAAACAAAGGTGAATTTGTGAGTTTTGGATTTGGGAGATTCATCATTGGTGGGAAAGTTTGATTCATTGCCATCAGAGCTTGGTTCATTCTTGGTTAGAAGTGGATTAGAAAGTGAGGGGTTGGCTATGAATAAGCTTCTATAACCAGGAGATTCAGCAGCTGCATTGGGATCAATCCTGAATTTTTCCTGAATTGGAGGGCTCAAAATTATGAATCATCAGGGGGTTCATTTATATTGATTCCTGCATTTCTATTTCTCATAGCCTTCCTCTTTTTCTGGGTAGGCTTATTTTTTAATTTCTGAGTCTGAACTTGAAAATCAGCAGCAACTTTGGCTTTTCCTTTGAGGAGAGCTTTCATTTGTGCTAATGGATTCTCTTCAGAGCTTAAGGACACAAAATCTTCCTCCACAGTTGCACTATCATATTGATCAACTTGTTGTGTGTCTGTATTGGGGATTGTGGTAGCAGAATTTGGTTGGTCAATCCTAGGGTCATTCAATTGTGCCTCAGCACACTCATGAAAAACTTAAGGAAACCCCTTCCCCTTTTTTTAACCCCTTCCTGCCTAGCTATAGGGTTCTCCTGACAGTCCTCCTTTCCTCCATTAAGATCATAAACAACAGCGCTACAGAGGGGAATAGGGGGAATGGGTTGATCCTGAGCACCAGGATCTACACTTATCTCCAGTAGAGCTGGAGGTTTGATAGAAGGTATACCTGATAGTTCTAATGACTATGTGGTCTGCTGCTGAGCTTCATTTGAAACAACCTTTTGTTGTTGTGTATTTGGTTATTTTGGAATATAAACCTGTTGGTGCTTCTTCCTCTAGGCAGTAGCTTTAAAGTTCTTCTTCTTCTGAGTTTGCCAGTCTTCCTCTGATGTTCTTATACTGAACTTTGGTGTTCTGCTGATTTTTGGTTTTCTACTGGCGTTCCTTGTGTTTGGGTCTTCCCCTTGAACACTTTGCTGAACTCCCTTGGATGTACTTGCAGTTTCTTTGTGTTAGTTATTTTCTGCTTTTTGTTCTTCCTCTTTTCTTTCCTTTTTATCTTCATCTTTTAGTTTGATTTTACAAGTGTACTCAGAGTGACCTAAGTATTTGTCGTGGTTGCAATAGGCTGCAAAACTATTATACTTGACTTCAAAGCATTCTCCATCTCCATTTTTATCCTGGTCCTCAACATATCCAAGCCAAACATGATGAGGTCTCTCCTTGGTGAGGTCAATTTGGATCTTTACCTTGGCCACACTTCCCCTTATTTTCTGGAATGATGCCAGGTCTAGATATATGGCTTTACCTATTGGTGACAACAGAGGTGTGAGAATCTCCATGTAGTACAAATGCCATGGTAATTTTGGGATAACCACACATATTGGCACAATGGGTGAATCTTCATTTGGCTTGAATGTCGGGGACCATGCTTCCAATTTTATCATTTGGCCTTGGTTATACATGTGTTGTTTACCCCAGATAGTGGAATGATCATATTCATTCTCCAAGTCAATGTAGACAGTCCTAGCATTGAAGTAAGCTAGCTTGACTGGTCCTCTAAATTCAGTCTGGGCAATGAAGCTTTTTCTGATCACTTCCGTTCTAGGCATGTTGTTGGAGAATTTGCCCACTATTGTGAATTTGCACCTGTTAGCAAATCTCACCATATAATCCTCCTTTTTGAAGATTATTGCAGGTTGGCCTTGCTTGGTAGTTATCTTTGGATGGGTGAATGTTATAGGTTTGATATCAGCCTCATGTCTTGCTCTGAGCCTTGTTACATAAGAATAAGTGACAGTAGGAGGTGGTGGTGGACTACCAGCTGATTTGTTTGGGTTGGAGGGATTGCTGGATTGAGGAATGGGATTGGTGCTTAGTAAGGCCCGCTTGACAGGTTGGCTAACTGGTGGACTATTTTTTGCAGGAGGTTTTTGGGGTTTTCTGGTGTTGGTTGGCCTATCAAAGTTGGATGAGATCTTGAGAGAAGTATTAGCATTAGTATTCGAGTTTGGATTGGATTTGTTTTGGGGCATTTGATTGACTAATAGCTCATTGTTACCTGTTGGTTGCACGAATGGGGGAGCATCAGCAGGGGTGAGTTTATTTGCATTTGGACTTGATGATACATCATCTCCTTCACCAATCATCCCAATTCGGTTTTCAGGGGGTTGGGAAGTATTTTGCATTGGCAATTAAACCCCTTGGGATATTGGTTCCCCATTAGCATTCATTTGTTTCTCTGATAGGGCAGGTCGAGGTTGACTATTGACTTTTTGAGTTAAGGCATGGGAATTCTTTTGACGAGCAGCTTCCCGGTGATCTTGTGAGGCTTGAACCCTACTTTGGACTCCCCTTTGAACAACAGAAGTGTCATTAGCATTTAGTCAAACACCCAGCAATTCAGTGACTGCGGGTTCACTATTTTGGATATTTGAGGGGTTTGGCTCATGTAAAATTGGGTTTGAAGATTCAGAATCAATTTTCTGAATAGGAGGAGTAATTTGGCATTGGTTTTGATGCAGTTGGTTCACCGAAACACCATGTCCGGCCAAATATTGCAGAACTGGGATCTTTAATTGATTGAGGTGATCAATTTTGATGTTAGATTGAGTTAAAATTTTGGTTACCTATTCCTTAGAAGATTAGGAAAGGTTTCCAGTCCTTGGTTGTGGTCCAATTGGTCCAGGATAAAGGTTGTCATTTTTTTGAACTTCTAAAGCATTTAGACTGCCCGAGTTCGAAGATTTCAAAATTGAAGAGGTTGATTGATACCCATACAAAATTGAGAGAGCAAGATTGTTGTCCTTATAAATACGAACATTTTGGTACCCTTCTTTCTCAGATTGGCCTGCTAGAACTCCATTCCGGCGAACTATGTGTTTGCAGAAATTTTTAGATGATCATTTGAGCGGATTCCTACAGTGGAAATGGCTGATGTTTTGAGGAGAGGTGTGTTTTGTGATGGAGAACAATATCCACATGGTGGAATCCCAGTTTTTGTCCCAGATTGACTTGCGAATTTTTTGAATCTCCCAGGCGACTGCGTGCTACAGTGATCGCCTCACCTTTTCGTTGATTCGTAGCAGCTGGGGAATTGTTTGGAAAAACTGGTTTGGATGTCTTATGTGCCTTGTTGAGGCGCTTCATTGATGACTGGTCTAGTGGCTTTTCACCAATGGACAGTTGAGAATCGTCCATTATTGTCGGAACAGGCACTGTAGCGAAACATTGCACGGTACGGATAGTAAAAATATTTTTTGGCGGCACAAATTGGCAAATGAGGGGGCAATAGGGTTTGGAGATTGGGTTATAAGAGAAGACATGTTGAGGGTTGTGAGCTGTTGATCATTTTTTATCTACGACTGTGCTTTAAGAGGGTCTGGGTTGGGTTTTGGACTGGGCAGGGTCACTTTGGATTGGTGCTTGAGGTTTTTGGGCCAGGGATTTGGGTGTGTCTGGTCCGAAAATAACTCAAAATTGGGCCAGCTCATTTAAATAGAAATTAAAAGGGAAATAATTAAATAAAATTGCTTAAAAATCTACTTATGCAAATTAATACTTTAAAGAATGATAGAAGGATATAAAATATGTAAAATATTATTTTGACCCTAAACAAAATATCAATTGCAACAAGAATGCAAAACATAGGCTACTATTACAAATTTAAATAAATAGCTTAAAATGTAAGCATAGTTATATGAAATCGAATGAAAACTAATATGAAACATGTATGAGGATAGTTACGAAATATTTATACAATTCAAATGCAAGAAATTTAATAGCTCTAAGAATATGAAAAATTATAGGAAATGCTTGTATAGATTTTTAAACTAAATAATGATGCATAAAATGCTATTTTGAAGGCATGTATATATCTAGAAAAAATATGGCAGCAAAATTTGGTATCAACAGCTACCCTTCTTTACTCAGGAATGTTGAAAGAGTTGTCATGTAAAGAAACTGATGACCAATTTTGGCCTAATTGAGTGAGGGAAGATGTGATTTGGAAAAAATAGGGACCGAACCCTGGTTCGTGAGTTGCCTACATATCCCTAGTGTTATGGGAATCATGCCATGTGTAGTGTTGGATTATGCACTGAACGAAACCGATGGAATTATTATATGAATGGTTGTATGTCTCGAAAAATGTTCTTTTGGGTAGGATAGTATCAGACGAATTTATGCGAATTCATGACTGTAAATTTGAGACGTTATATATGTATCACAAGGCAGATATCTAAATGGTAATTGAGTAAAAAGTGGGCAATTACTGATGGTCGGTTACATTTGAAACGATTGATGGACATGAATGTCATGAACGGAAATTGGAGCGAGGATTGCTGTTGTTTGAAGAACGGTTACTTCCTGGATTATAGGAAAAACTTTAAACATGATGCATGCAGATATATATGGATTATTGTGAGAATTTAAATATGATGCGAATTCCTTTTAGACCATAAAGGTTGTATTTTTACGGTTAAGATAATGTCCTTGGACCATGACATCCCGAGCCTTGAATCATGCGCTAAAGAATTTGTAGGCCATGAAATAAAGTCCTCGAGCCATGAGGATGGTTCCTACGGATGATGATGCCTTTAAATACTGTTAAGTACTTTTAATAGATCCTTGGGCCATGGAATGATGTCTTGCATCTGTGAGGATAAAGCCTTTAGACTATGATGTCTTTGGAAAAAATGGCAATATTTCAGCCCACGAAATGTAAAGACATGATGGTTCATCATATAAGAAGACACGACAAGACAAAACTAGTATTGGTAAGGTCTGTGCTGTGCTTAGCCCCCAGCGAATAGAGGATAGTGCTAGGTCTTAAATAGCATAATGGAGATATCATTTAGTCTTATACAAGGACAAGGCAATTCTTAGCCTTGGTCAATTGAGGAGGCAATGCTTAGCCTCATGAAAGAAAATGAGATAATGCTTAGTCTCGATGCAGGGAAAGGTAGTACTCAGCCTTATGCAACTAGGGCGGAAATGCTTAGGCTAGGCAGTGCTTGGTCTCAATGCAAGAAAAGGCAATGCTTAGCTTTATACAATGGGGGAGGCAATGCTTAGCCTCATGCAATTAGGGAGGCAATACTTACCCTTATGTAAGAAAAGGAGACAGTTCTTAATGCAAGGAAAGGCAGTGATTAGCCTTATGTAATTAGGGATGCAATGCTTAGACTCTACAAGAAGTGGAGACAATACTTAGTCTCGATACAAGGAAAGACAGTACTTAGTCTTATGCTATAAGGGAGGAAATGCTTAGCGTCATGCAAGAAGAGGAGAAAAATTCTTATTCTCGATGCAAGGAAAGCCAGTGCTTAGCCTTATGCAATTAGGGAGGAAATACTTAGCCTCATGCAAGAAGAAGAGACAATGCTTAGTCTCGGTGCAACGAAAGGCAGTGTTTAGCCTTATGCAATTAGGGACGCAGTCCATAGCCTCATGAAAAGAATATGAGACAAATGGAAAAGTATTTCTTAACTGAAGATGTTCATGCTAGATAATTTGTTTTCTCGAAGGCAGTTTGTTGATGTATCTGCAAGTACATTGTCCTACTCTGCCCGCATTTGTTCGTGCTTTTGCCTTCTCTCTTTTCTTTTGTTCCTGTCTTGAGATCCTGGTTGAGTTACCCTGGGCAACATCTGGCTGTTTGTAAAGAAAATAAAGTTTTCGAAAAATATGCTTGCATTTGATAAATGTAGTTATTTGAAATAAGTAGTATGCGATATCAAGTAAGTTAGATGAACCAATGATTGTGACATATTTTAGAGACATTGCGATCTCCTTGCTTTAAAATTTTTAGGGTCCTCCTCAAAATCTGCCCTAGTTTGAAAACAATTTTTTGGCCATTCTGCTTATGACGAAATTGGCTAGACTTGCTTCAAAATTTTGAGGGTCTTTGTCAAAATTTTGCCCTAGTTTCTAACCATGGAAAATGGAGATTTTATTTAGATGTGACCGAACCCACACAGCTGCTTACATATCCCCTATTAAATGGTAATCAGGTCAAGCATAGTTCAGTTTTTGGAACCGGCACAATGTTGGCTAACCAAGTCGAAATTCAACCTGGCTTGAATTTTCTAAGCTTTTGTTTCAGTGGTGGACACATGGGATCGGTGAGTAACTTGTTAGCCACTATGGATGTGCTCAGACCAGTCATATCACCGCAAAGCCATGCAAAGATGTCTTCATACTTCTTCAGGAACTGGATGTACTATTCTTTCTCTGATGGTCATAGGTGAACACTTATATGTATTTCCTTGACCGTTTCAGAGTCCCCTATGTTAAGTGTCTCTGTATCGTCTAAATCAGTATCCTTATGTTCCGAAGGTATTACATTGTTTTTCAGATCCTCTAAATCAGTATCCTTATGTTGCGTTGTCTCATTACATGTCACAGTGGTAGGTTTATCAGGATAAGTAATAACAACACTGTAGTGAGAAAACACAAAAGGATAATAATAAATAGCAATGCATTAAATAGAATCTTGAAAACATTAAAACAGGCACAGCTCGATAACTTGAGCAATTATTTTAATACAAAATAATTGCCATAGGTGAACACTTATATGTATTGCCTTGACCGTTTCAGAGTCCCCTATGTTAAGTGTCTCTGTATCGTCTATATTAGACTTAGGCTTGTTTATTTTTCACTTCTCTGATATTTTCCGAAGGTATTACATTGTTTTTCAGATCCTCTAAATCAGTATCCTTATGTTGTGTTGTCTCATTACATGTCACAGTGGTAGGTTTATCAGGATAAGTAATAACAACACTGTAGTGAGAAAACACAAAAGGATAATAATAAATAGCAATGCATTAGATAGTATCTTGAAAACATTAAAACAGGCACAGCTCGATAACTTGAGCAAATATTTTAATACAAAATATGTTCCAATAAAATACTGAAAATGTTTTAAATGCTCAAAATTGCTTTAAAATTAAATTATGCTAATTTCCAGGATACCCAGGAACTCGACGGGCCTGGGATGGTGCAACGGTCAAATGCTTGAGAACAACTCCTTTCTTCGCAATCCGAATAGTAAGGTCTTCCTCCTCCTCCTCCTCAACTATCACATTGCAGTTTACGTCTTCATCATACAGAAATAGATTCTGTATGCCAACTAAAGCATCATATTCTTCAAAACCCCTATATTAGGTCAGCTTGTTGAAATGTCTAGTGCAAATGTGGTACTGGTTGTTCTAGTAGATAATAAGGACCAAGACATGGTGGCAACCAATCCAGTTATTATTGCCAAGTGTATTCATACCCAAACCTAAAACTTGTACCGTGACACTTCAGCCGTACCGGTTTGGTGATCCCTTGGAGATTCTTACCGAGACCCTTGCTAGGCTTATACTCTGTCAATAGCAAAATGCTTCCTAACTTGTTCCTCCACTATTTGTCTTTTTCAATTTTGTTGACGTGCTAAATGCGATAGTATGTTTCTCCACCCTGTTTCTTTCTATTCTCGACGACCGGAACAGTATGATTGGTATAAATGGGGTTACTTCTGCCCCCATGGATTATCACTTCCTGATGATTCCATTCAAACTTCACAGCCTTATGTAGAGTAGAAGCTACGATCCTAGTGACATATATCCAGGGTCGTCCCAACGGTGTCATGACCCCAGTTCGCCTTTCGTGAACTGTCGTGGTGGTAGAGTCTCTATGAATAGGTAAGCCTAGCAATGCGTAAAATAAACAAAACTTGCGAAAGAAATAATTAAAAGACAAAATAACCTAATGGAACAGTATTAAAGATGCCGCTCGGCATGTACAATACTACTTCACCAAAAACAAATACACTTTCCCAAAACCCGGAATCTCATGAAACCATAAGCCTTTGAATATCTACAAGTGTCTAATTCCAGAATATCTAACAAGAAAAAGAAATATAGAAGGTCTGATACTTAAAAGAGAGAATAGAAAGGGACTCCTCGGTCTGCGGACGCGACAGATATACCTCAAAGTCTCTGAAAATTTTGCCTTGCCTCAGGGGTGATAGGACTGAGTTTAAGTACCTGGATATGTACATGAAAAATATGAGCAGAAAGGACATGAGTACACTACATCGATACTCAGTAAGTGCCAAGCCTAACCTCGATCGGGTAGTGACGAGAAAAGTTAGTGCCCTACTAAGGTTAAATAAAATATAACATATAACAGCGTAGAATAAGACAGTATAACTGAGTGAAATAGTAAGAAGTAACAAAAATAGAAGAACAACGACAACTACAAAAGAGAAAAGAAAATAACGGAAAGGAAATAAAGCTCAACGTAGAGATAACAATCGGGGATCTTCTAGGATACCATCTTGTAGTCCCAATCACAACTATCCAATGGATCTCCCGGGATACAGTCCTGTAGTCCATCATATATATCGGAAGGATCTCCCGAGATCTCGTCCCACAGTCTAACTGTCAATGTGCGAGGATCTACCGAAATCTCGATCTGTAGTCCCAAATGTAAATACCCAGTACTGAAGGAATCTACCGGGTGAATTCCCATAGTTCCATATAACTGTGCAGGGGGATCTACTGGAATCCCACATCCGTAGTCCCAAATAAACAAACAAGGGGGATCTACCGAAATCCCACATCTGTAGTCCCAAATAAACAAACAAGGGGGATCTACTAGAATTCCACATTCATGGTCACAATGTAAACACACGGCAACAACATGAAGAATAGTCATAAATTGTAAAGTTCATATCAAGGCTAAACAGGTATTCCTAACCTAGCATACTGCATATAATTCGAATACGACAGTCTGGGAAAATAAGCAATTAAGTCATTTAAACATGCTTTCTGTCACAATCCAAACCGATGGGTTGCAACGGGCACCTAGTACCTTACTCAACAGAGTACCAACGTAACATATCTTTTTTATTACATCATCATAGACATGAGATATGGTCCTAATAGACCAACATGATCTTTAATAAACTCAAAATATAGGCCGACAAGGCCGTACAATCTTTTATGTACATGACATATGCCTACAAGCCTCTAAAAATACATAAATGTGATAAAGGTCGGGACAAAGTCCTGCCATACCAAATAATACACGTCCAAATCATACTAGCCAAACGAGCAACTCCAAAGCAAATGGAGCACACCAACATCTTCCGCTGAGCTGATAGCCTACTTGGAGGGTTCTCGACCTGTCTATCGGAACCAACGGGGTATGAAACACAGCGTCACCAGAAAAAAGGGGCGTTAGTACGAATAATGTACCAAGTATGTAAGGAACATAAATAAATACATAAGAGACATGGAAGACATATATAGTACATGACTCAACCTGTAATTCTGAATAACTTTGTAAATCATAAATTACTTTTACCGTCATGCATATGCGTATGAATGTCATGTCTTGCATAGGTACATGTTTCATAATATCATCAGCTCTAAGAGGAATCCCATCATATCATATCAGCCGCTGTGGGAAAAATCGTCATCGTATACCAGCTGATCGGATGGTGGTGCGTATATAACGCCATAACCTTTTCCATATCCCATATACTTACATATATACGCGTATATAACGCCGTTTGAATCATATTTCAGCCACTGTGGGTTACATCATCGTCATATACCAGCTGATGAGGTGGTGGTGCATATATAACGCCGTAACCTTTTTCCAAATCCCATATCCCATTACATATATTTACATATATATGTGTATATAATGCCATCTGGTCATGGGTCAATGCACATGTATGAAATGCATGAAAAATACGTAATAATCTCAATATTCCTTCAGGATAAATTTTTCCAACTACGTATTATTCTAAGACCCATAAACAGAAGATAATAATAATTCTCATGGGGAATCAAGAATATAGACACCCCTACTATTTCTATGAATAGAACTGTGTATTTGCTCGTTTCTTCAGTATAATTTGGACCATACCAAAAGAAAGAAGGGAGGGCCTTAACATACCCGGAGTAGGAAAAACAATGTATAATATTTTGTTGGAGACCTTCATAGATTGAATTTAGAACCAAAATATCGGATTAAGCTTCTGCTTTTTTTCAAAAAACTCTTGAACGCAAACTGCTCCTGCTTCTTTGAATATTGAACGAAATTCTGCATAATTTGTGGAAGCTTGGACGAAAATTGCTCCTATTGAAATAAGATGAAATGTTTCTGTTTCTCTTGAGAGTTAAGAGAATAACGTTTCTATTCTTTGAATTGGAAAGAATCACATTCATTTGATTCATAGTAGACTTTGTGGCAGATACTTGGTTTAGTCATCATTGTGACTTTTGTTTCTAGCGTCCTTGGTTTGAGTTCTAAATACAGAATATGTTTTTTTTATCAAATGAATTAATTAATAAGTTCCTAGATACAAGTCTTATTTATTAAGACTTATGTCTTAGTTATATTTACAACTAGCCATGTGGCAACAATAACTACTTAGTCATTTCTAATGTTGTGGCTTCTTGCCACGTGAGGTGGGTGTGGGATATAATTTTTTTATCTACTTATTAGTTAATCGTGTAATGTTATGTTACCCGGTAATTAATTAAATATCCGCATAATTTAAAAATTATCACAAATTACTTAAAATTTTATTTATTTTCAAAATACTTCATATATACTTTATATATTATACTACCGTGGTCATATGGTACCTCACATGGTACTAGTTTATATTTATCGGGTGTTATTACTTGACCCGTATTTTATCCAAATCGACAAACTTCAACGAAAATTCATTTTTTGGACCTGCTTCCCCCTTCCATCTTCACGAATTTACTCATCACTTGTGAAATAACATAATCCTTATAATCTCCAAATTATATTTTCTTGGACTGATGTCGATTACCTTACGACAAATTCAACGTACAATATTACAGGGTGAAACATCGTCGTAACTTAATACTACAAAGCGTGACATCACCGTAATGTAATATTGCTGGGTGCAACACTATTTTAACTTAATACTGCAGGATGTAGTGTCAATCGCAATATATTACTGCAGAGCATAAAATCAACGTAATACTGCAGGGCATAATATTATTCCCCCCTTGGAACATTCGTTCTCGAATGTTGACTGACGCACTTATTATTTTCATAACTTATATCTTCCTATTACTTTTGAACTTCCCTTGTCATCTAGGCGACTATTATGTGAATAAGTCCAAAGTTTAGGGTATTCCCGCCTTTAGTGTTTTTGCTCATATCATGACCTGTGGTCGAAATCTTCCTAATCTTGCAACTTCTTTTACCTCCTGCCATGCAGCCTATATGACCCTAGCTTTATAGGTACACTTATGCGATTCATCTTTCCTTTTTTCTTTTATCTTTTAGTCAAGCTCTAGGTCTTACTTTGTATATACAAGGCTTAACAACATGCTTCTTTAGGCCTCTATAGGTATACTGAAGTCATTTGCTCGATACTTTGTAGAACTTGTGAATATGGCCATATCTTATTTCATAGATCTCGTTACCCATTCAAATGACTTTACTGCATTTACATGGGTTATATTATACCATATTTTATGCTTCAATCTACCTTTATTGATGTACCAGTTACTTTTGTTGCCTACCCTTTAGGTATAAATCTCAGTTCTTCAATGCCCCTTCATTACCGTTCGTCTTAAGAATCATGGGCTAATATCATGTCATACTTTGTAACTTATATCAGAACATTGTTGATTTGCCTCAATGTTGGTCTATAATCCTTTACTTAAAGACTTGAAACTTCTTACGTAATACATTACCGCTAGGGCTTACGTTTTATTGAGGAATATTTGAAGTAATTTCCATAATCATATTTCATAGGATCTCAGTGTGATTCACGTTATGGGATATCTTAATTTCGTGCCGTCAGCGAAAATCTTTTTCTCCTTCTCTTCTTCTATTTTCTTCTTTTTCTTTTTTTCCAAACATTATTCAAACGAAGGCCCAAACATCTTCATTTATCCGTGACGATTATACCCTCATTTTATTACTAGGTCAACATTTCATTCCTTCTAAATGCTATTTGTCTTTGACTCCTTTGAGTTCATTCAAGTTATACTAAGCTTTGTATAACATAGACAAACCATATGCTCTTCTTATTTTCATGGGCTTAATTTGTCACAACCCAAATCCAAACCCGGTGATCATGGTGCCTCTTATGGGGACAAGTCTAGCCAACTAAACCCAATTCATCTTTTTAAAATAGTTAAACAGTTCATAAGCTATTTAAATATGATTTAATGATAATAATTAGCGTAAGTACAACACGACACAGCCCAAACCGGGGTAGCACAAGTCACGAGCAACTATTAGAGTATGAATACAACTACAAGGTCTGAAATATACAGAATATGACTAATGAACGACAAGGGAGAAAAGCGGTGCTGCAAACACTGGTAGTCACCTTGTAAACTCCGATAACTCTGCCTCCAATCAGCCAAAACCCGCTACCGGGTATATAAATACCTGCATTTGCACATAAGGTGCAGGAAGTAAAGTGAGTACTCCAACTCAGTTAGTAATAAAGGTAAATAACAACTGAGCAGTAAGAAATCACGTAAAGCAAATCATCATACTGTATAGAAGCAGTATTAAACCCCTTGAGAAAAGCAGTGAAGCTGTGAAATCTTTAGAAAACATCTTAGCTCAGTTTAAACATCTTTTGAAAAGATTTTTTCAACAGTCATGCAAGTGAATGCAAAACCATTAGTGCAGATAAGCACTGAAATCCGCTCCTCGGTCTCAACACTCAACTAACAGGTAATACCAGGCAATCAGGAAGATAACACATAAAGTAACACAATCAACAGGTAATGGCAGACAATTGAAATAAATTAAACACATAGGACATTACCAGCCCCTCGGGCTCACTCTCAGAACACTCTCAGCCCCTTGGGCTCACTCTGTGATCACAATGGGTACCCGCGCTTACTGGGGGCGTGCAGACTTTAGGAGGGGCCCTTACGGCCGAAGCGCAATATCAAGCCCTCTCGTAGCATCAAATCTAGGCCCTCGGCCTCATATCACTCAAGCCACCTCGTGGCGTATTTATATATCTCAGGCCCTCGGCCTCATATCACTCGATGTATCCTCACATCTAGCCCTCGGCCGCACTCAGTCAGAAAATCATCACAAGCCCCTCGGGCATTCGTAAACCATAATTCTCAGCCTAAAACATTATTTAGAAATATCATTTAAGTCTTAAAACTGAGTAAAATGACTGAGTTGTAAAATAGTGGTAAACAGCATGATTGAGTTCAAGTAATAAGTAAAAACAGTGAGGAAATAGTGATAAAAATCCCTGGAGGGTTCAAATAGTTGGCACGAAGCCCAAATATGACAATCAATCCAAATCATGATGATAACAAATAAGTTTCAGCCAAATACGCTATAAAATCGTCAATCGGGACTGACCAAGTCACAATCCCCAATAGTAAATGACCCTACGCTCATCATCAAGCGCGTGTCTCACCTCAATATAGCACTACGATGTGCAAATCCAGCGTTTCAAACCCTCAGAACATCATTTACAATCATTACTCACCTCGAACCGGCGAAATCTCTAACTAGCAATGCCTTTGCCCCTCAAATTGGCTTCCACACACGTCGAATCTATCCAAAATCAGAACGAATACATCACAATATGCTAAGGGAACAAAGCCCACGTGAAAACAATCAATAACGGCACAAATACCCAAAATTACCAAAACCCATTCCTCGGGCCCACTTCTCGAAACTCAGAAATTTTCACATCAACGGGTTCCTCATCTCCTCACGAGTTCATACATACAAAAAGTTCTCAAATCCGACCCCATTTGGTCCTATAAATCCCCAAATCAAATTTCAAAATTCCAAACCCTAGTTTCTTCCATTTTAACTTAAGTTCCATGAATTTATAAGTTAATTTCACAATAGAATCACATTTTAGGTTCAAAAATCTTACGTCCAATCAATTCTCCTCGAATCCCTCTTTAATCAGCTACAAAAAGCTCTCAAAATGCTCAGCTATGGAGGAAAAATGACTCAAAATCGCGGATGAAATGTTTTATAAACTTTCTACCCAGTTCTGATATCTCTTCATCGCGATCGCGGCCCAAGCCTCGCGATCGCGAAGAGCAAAATTCCAAAAATGCACTATGCGAACGCAATACCTACAATGTGAACGCGATGCTTTATTTCCCAGGCTTACACAAACGTGAATCACCTAATGCAAATACGAAGAGGAAATCCATTAGACCCCTGAACCCTTATACGCGAACGCGAAACTCTGCATGCTAACGCGAAGCACAAGATCAAAGCCCTCCGTGAACGCGAGACCTCAAACGAGAACGTGAAGGATAAACTCTAGCCAACACAAAATCCTTCTATGCGATCGCGACTCAACCTACGCGACCGCAAAAGACAAAATCACTGCAACAGCTGAGTGAATTTTCTACAACTCCTCAAACTCTAAAATGGTCCGATTGACCACCCGAAACTCACCCGAGGCCCCTCGGACCTCAACCAAAAGCACCAACACATCCTAAAATCTCGTTCAAACTTGTTCCAATCATCAGAATACCTCAAACAACACCAAATCCACCAATTCACATCGAATTCAAGCCTAAATTTCCCAAAAACTTCTGAAACACGCTTTTGATAAAAAAAACCCAACCAAACCATATCCAAATGATCTGAAATTTTGGACACGTGTCCCAAATGACATAACGAAACTACAGCAACTCTCAGAATTCAATTCCGACCCTCGGATCAAAATCTCACCTACCAACCTTAAATCGCCAAAATGCTAGCTTCGCCAATTCAAGCCTAATCCTACATCAGACATCCAAAACCAATTTCGTTCACACTCCTAAGTCTCAAATCACCTAACGACACTAACCAAATCATAAAATTTCCGATCCGAGCACATATACAAATAAGTCAAATCTTGGTCAAACCTTTCAAATTTCAAGCTACAACTGAGAACTGTTCTTTCGAATTCATTCCGATTTTCGTGAAAACCAAAGCCAATGATTTACATCAGTCATAATACATCACAGGGCAAGTCATGCCCAAGAACTAGAGATCAAAGTGCAAAAGCTCAAAACAACCGGTCGGGTCGTTACATCCTCCCCTACTTAAACATATGTTCGTCCTCGAATGTCCCCAGAGTTGTTCTAAGAGCCAACCAATCGCTGAATAACCTTACCATGCATATATCCGGGGGGATCCCACATCACCCTATCTTATATAGGTCTGATAACACATTGCAACTAAAATTTCACAACCCAATCTATCTCATAAACCTTAGAACCACATTTCCATTTCCGAAATCATACACAAGATCAGATCCTTACATCTATATTCAGAATAGGCCCGAACCAGCTGCAATAACCCATGCTTGCAACCTCCGATGCAACTATCTCATATACCACATAACTCAAACACATGTAGCGATAACTTCCATTCAAAACAGTTGTACCCAACAACTGAATACCGGTAGAAAACCTCTTATCGACTAAAGTCTCATCCCAACACTTTCATATACTGCCAATGATAACTAGAACATGCGGTAAGCCATAACCATTTCTCAAGTCAACCATTCAGGAAGCCACTTCTCCTTAGCAACGACCATAGCAATTTTTCGAGCCGAACCCCGATACTGTTCTTCCAACATGCTGAAGTCGAATCCGTTCATATTCATTAGTGATCTCAATGATCCCCTCTAATCCAACACACCACTCTGATGAAATGACACATCAATATAGGTCTAAGCCATAACTTGCATAATATGCGCACCAATAAGCAATGGTCCGAACATATCAAATCATGAAAATGACTCAAATGAAAGAGCTATACCTCAAGGTCACCAGTACCATCACAACACAAGGCTGAGAACCCATTTCACATCATAGAAATAGAACACATGAATCTACCCCAAAAGGTCATATCCTCAAGTAGCCTCGCTATAATGCGCGATCCTATGCAAACACTGCTCCACATGAAACACCTCAAGTCACCATGCTCAAAATAGACAACCACACATAATTTGATGTTTGAAACCAAAGCAATTCATTACACCCACGATGAAAACAAATAACACAACCACGCAAACTCGATAGGACATGACCGATACGCCATTCACCGAGCAACACCAAATTACTTTTCCCGCTCGACTTCCACTATGAGACCCCAATTGAACCGCACCATATGTGCCTATAACCAACAAATCATAACAACTTGCAACACATAAAGGTAAATCATAAATCTCCCCAAATTACTGATAAGGTCAACAACGATCGAATCAAAACCTCCCTCAACAATGCCACTCGGAGCAAACCAAGCCAACTCAAGATAGAATAGTCACCCACATTGGCCTGCCAATGAACTCCTTATCAAGGAAATCTGAATCTACTTCTTCCACCTCTATAACTTTGTCAGTTCCATACGATACAGTGCAAGGCTCCAAACAATTACTGAAATCAACAACCTTGCCTTACGACATGCCCGGCTACAAGAAACACACCCGAAAAGTCCCTCACCATCGGAACTGAATCAATATGAGGAGACTTAGCACTAACACTCATCACAAGATCCCAAATAAGAAATAAAAATCCTTCCCAACCGTTCGCTGGGTCTTCAAAATATAAAAATCCCAATACGACATAATCTGCCGCACCTCGCCACTCAATCCGTGGCGTTCATGGCATGGCCAACAGCGCCGCCTTGGCGCAATAGTCCAGAGTGACACAACACGAAGACAACCTGTCTAAACCCAATATCACATCCAAGATCTAATATCCCAAGTAACAAAAGGTCTGCTTGAGTATCCAAACCTCAATAGTCATTAAACAGTATCGATGCACACGATCAACAACCACAACATAGCCTGAATATGAGAACTTCCGGTCTCTAACTTTATGTAACACACAAATCACCATACCTGATCCCAAATTCCGCCATTTGAATACATATCACACCTCAAGTACCCAATCATTCCACAAAAGATATTCTAAAATTCCCCTATACCATGAAGCAAACTCGAATATCACTAGTCGATCTAACGAGAAAGCACCGTAGTACTACCGAAGTACTATCAGCTTGATCACATTGCCTTTTCTGAAACATATACCCTCCTCAAATCACTATGATTAGCAATACCATTCCCTTAATCATCTGAAGATAATTCACCCTAATCATCTGAAGCTCATTTTGCTAATCACCTAAAATTGCTTGTGCGGCCTAAGAATTTTATGACTTTCCACTCAGAACTGAACCGTAGCCTTACACACGAAAATCTCAATCCTCTACAATATATTGCATATATCATACTATCCTAGGATAACATGAGAACTTCGTCTCATTTTCGAGCCACAAACATCTACGTACTCAACTAGTCAAAAACTTTCCATTGGTCTCACCTAGAAGAAAATCTCTATACATCCCATGCTCCGCATGCTCATAGAAAATATAGATCTCCAAACTGCGGTAAAGACCATCAAGGACTCTCCGATTTCCCTTTGCACAAATCAGACCTGCCAGGACTGAATCCTTCTAACTTGACCAAGCTAAGCAAGCCATCAAAACCTAAGAGCATTGCCGTAGAATACTTGCAGGAACTGGTTACCTCGAACACACACAATGAACAAATCATATCCGTACCATACCGGTCTGGTGTACTACCAAGCTACCCATCTATCTAAATTTCCTTCTGATTCATCTTGAGCCTCATATTTTCTTTTTGCTGTAGCACTACAATTCCTCAACTCAGACTTACCACATGGAACCAAGTATAAAGCCACACCATCTAAGGCTTATAAGTCGCTGAATACTTTCTCAAACATTCCCAAAAGTACCACATTCCAAAATACTTTACTTTGAAGAACTTCTTGCGAATCTAAATCCATTACCTTTACTTTCCTGATACTGCTACATGGAATCCCATAATTAACATAGAAATACCACAAGTCTTGACCTCTTCCAATAAAAATTCAGTTTCTAACTACGTATACAACTTTAAAACACCTGATTGTTACATGTAAAATCTTGAACACATTAGAACCATTCTCAAGAGTCATTTACTCTATTTACATTGCAATTAGCTTGATCAAACGAACAGAACAAACTGTGCCTTGTTAGCACTCTAACACCATAGGATACGACCTCATCCCAATAGAAATAAGCATATTCCTACTCTATGCACCGAGCATTCTTTACCAATAACAAATTAAGAACTGTGATTCTCACATACCTACGAAGCACCATATAACCTTGTCAAAACATTCCTTCACTCGAACCATCCTCAATTTCAATCTCTATGAGCTATCACTGACTCACCAATATGCCTCAAACTGGAACTAACATAGCACATAATCATGCAATCAACTTAATCAATAGCAAACTCCCCCACTTGGCTTGAAGCCATAGATCATAACACACCCAAAAAGTCATAACGCATATACTCTATTGCTGCCATAACATCATAGTGAGATTAAACTCAATCCTTCATAAGCTTATGGAAACACAATTCATCTAGTACTTTAAATCTTCAGCAAATCCCGTACTCATTCTCACAACAGTTAAGCCCACTCTCTTAAGCGACCCAAAAATTCAAATTTCCACAATTATATGTCAACTGCACATGAGATCTTCTAACAGTCACATAAGGATCACACAACCCCAGAACTCTTCGCAAGAGATAACCCACCTGCTTTGTCTCCAACTAACATTTATGTATACCTTCTACCATCATAAACTGTACTCAGTCACTTAGTCTTCCCAAGTTTGAACTCATACCACAACATGAAATTTACTTCAGTCTCAACTGGGAAACATGAAAGGATCCTTCATACGCCTATAACTCGGGGCTATACCTCGAATCAAGATGGAATTCCAGCACATAATAGTTCATCTATCCTTCAGCAGGCCTTTATCGACACTCCCACGTCATGTAGATACATCTTAATACTAACATACTCGTCACATAGTTATCCAGCTGTCACTTCCAATAATAGGGACAATACCAAACATATAAATTCAAAACACTTGCTCACACAATCAGCACCTCAATGCTCAAACCATAGGCAAAGATCTAGCCTCAAGTCTTCCAGACTGGCCCGACATCAACTCAAAAATATCACATCTCGCCCCTCGATCAGGGAATAAAAAGCCATCAAGTCACATTTGATAGTGAGCGCTCATGCGCATGCGAACACGTGGAAGGAATTGCAAGCGTCACTTTTCAAGCTGAATCAAGGACGCGGGATAAGAATTCAAGAATGTAAAGTTTTTCTAAAGGTTTTGCAGCCTCTCAAGGATAAATACAGACGCATCCATACCAATCTGCAAGACTCTAAACCTGCTCATGACTCATGAGACCTATGTAACATAGGCTCAGATACCAACTTGTCACGACCGAAACCCAGACTCGGTCATGATGGTGCCTCTCGTAGGGACAAGGCCAGCAACTAAATACAATTCATCTTTTTAAAATAGTTAAACATTTCATAAATAGTTTAAATATGATTTAATGAAAATAATTAGCGGAAGTACAACCCAACATAACCCAAATCGGGGTGTCACAAGTCACAAGCATCTATTAGAGTATGAATACAACTACAAGGTCTAAAATATACATAATAGGACTAATGAATGAAAAAGGATAAAAGCGATGCTGCGAACGCTGGCAGTCACCTCGCTAAACTCCGATAACTCTGCCTTCAATTAGACAAAACCCGCTACCATGTGTATAAATACCTGCATCTGCACACAAGGTGCAGTGAGTAAAGTGATTACTCCAACTCAGTGAGTAATAAAGGTATATAACAACTGAGCAGTAAGAATTCACGTAAAGCAAATCATCATGTTGTATAAAAGAAGTATAAAACCCCTTGAGAAAAGCAGTAAAACTGTGAAATCTTTAGAAAACATCTTAGCTCAGTTTAAACATCTTTTGAAAATGACTTTTTCAACAGTTATGCAAATGAATGCAAAATAACTAGTGCAGATAAGCACAGAAATCCTCTCATCGGGCTCAACACTCAACCAATAGGTAATGCCAGGCAATCAAGAAGATAACACATAAAGAAAATTGAAATAAAGTAAACACATAGGACAGTACCAGCCCCTCGGGCTCACTCTCAAAACACTCTCAGCCCATCGGGCTCACTCTGTGATCACAATGGGTACTCGTGCTCACTGGGGGTGTGCAGACTCCGGGACGGGCCCCTTACGGCCCAAGTGCAATGTCAAGCCATCTCGTGGCATCAAATCTAGGCCCTCGGCCTCATATCACTCAGTGTATCCTCCCATCTGGCCCTCAGCCACACTCAGTCAGAAAATCATCACAAGCCCCTCGGGCATTACTAAAACAGTAATTATTAGCCCAAAACATCATTTAGAAATATCGTTTAAGTCTCAAAATTGAGTAAAATGGATGAGTTATAAAATAGTGAAAAACAACATGACTGAGTTCAAGTAATGTCTCAAAATAGTGATAAAAATCCCCGAATGGTCCAAATAGTTGGCACGAAGCCCAAATATGACAATGTCACGACCCCAATCCCGGTCATGATGGCGCCGACACAATTGCTAGGCAAGCCCGACCAATTAACACTCACAACTCAATCACACCACCCATTTTAAATTTATAGCATTAAATTACCGTTTAACAAGTCTATTAACCAATAATCTAGATAGTGACAGTATGAATCACTGACTTAGCCAACATCTCCCAAAGACTTGGGGTCATGAGTCTAGAGCCTCTAAGATAACAAAATAATACATCCTCAGTGATACTGATGTTTAAAATGCGGAAATAATAAAGGAATAGGGGAGGAGTCGAGTCCTGCAAATGTCAGGCAGCTACCTCGACAACTCCTGAGAAACTCTGAAGCAGCAAATAGCTCAACTATACTCCGAGGACACCTGAATCTGCACACGTGGTGCAGGGAGTAAAGTGAGTACTTCCAACTCAGTTGTAATAAGTGTAAATAATAACTGAGCGGTAAGAAATCACGTAAGAACACTCCATCATGCTATATAGTACAGTACA
>MDKF010773132.1:0-53157 GCA_026770625.1 Nicotiana glauca
TGTTGAAATATTTTGAGCCTTTATATCCTTCTTTCTAAACCCATCCAAAAGCCACATTACGGTCCAAAGAAAGACTTTCTGATCAATTTTAAGGAAATGCCAATACAAGCAGGTAAGGTGAATTATGTTGTGGACAACACTCGGGTATCAGAATATCAGAAATTTGAAAATGAGAGAGTCTTATTGGTGAAAACCTTCACGGGCACTGTAAGGTGATGTGAGTTGAGAGACATTAAAATGAGAGAGTCTTATTGGTGAAACCCTCGCGGGCACCGTAAGGCGAAAGTGAATTTCCAAAATGGGCAAATGAAAGAAGTTTGTGGTCTAAAGGTGGAAAAACAAGCAAGGTTTGGGTTTCGGTGAAAATCAAGTTGTGAAATATGGAATGGCAAATGTGGCAATTGACAGTTGGTTGGACGGACTAGGCTGGTTAATCCGAAATGCATGGCATGATCAACGGAATCAGCCTTCCCATTCAGATAAGTCCTATCTTCTTTCTCGTTTTAGAGTCTTTCTATCCTCAAAACTTCGAGGTCATTGCATTTCATTTTTCTTGAAATCTGTCTATAGGACATTTGTATTCAAGCTAATTACCAGCTTCCCAGTTGTATGGCATAATGAGATCAGGACTTATTAAAGGATAGTAAAATATGAAAGGTCAATGTAAATCCCATCAAAAGGGGTAATCGGATGATTGGAGAAAGAAGCAAAAGCTCACAAGAAAAGGAGAAAAGAAACACCAAGTCAGTAACATGAGGAAAACATTCGGGTCATCAGGATCAGAAAGTTTGAAAGTTAGCCGGGAAATCATGGCAAGACAAAACAAGTTCAAAGAAGCAAGTCGGAGCAAGTTCAGAAGCGGGAGCATGGCCAACAAGAATGCCAGCAACTAACCACCATTTTATACTAACAAATTATTCTTTGATTGGAACAGGGACAACAGATTCAAATTCTTACTAATCACTTTTAAAATGAATATGACCAATGTGGATAACAAGGGAACACAAAAGTTTCGGCAATCAGGCACCCACCTGGAGAACAAGGGAGGACATATCAAGTTTTAATGGAGAACAACAGTGTTCAAAGGAAGATATTTTAAGTTTCAGCAATCAAGCACCCACCTGGAGAACAAGGGAAGTATAATTCAATTTTTTATATTTGATAACATGCTGTACCCAGCCACCAAACTGGGGCAGAAAATTTTCTTTGTTTTGTTTACATTTGTAAGCAGGCACCCACCTGAAGAACAAGGCAATACATTCCAAAGTACAGTAAGCAGGCGCCCACCTGAAGAACAAGGGAATACGTTTCAAATCCGGCAAGCAGGCGCCCACCTGAAGAACAAGGGAATACATTTCAAATTCAGCAAGCAGGCGCCCACCTGAAGAACAAGGGAATATCTTTTCAAATGCAGTAAGCAGGCACCCACTTGGAAAACAAGGGAAGTACAATCCAAATTTTAGCTTTAAATTGTAAACATTTGATAACATGATATACCCAATCACCATACTAGGGCAGAAAATTTTCTTTGGTTGTTTAGTTTTGTAAGCAGGAGCCCACCTGGAGAAGAAGGGAATACTTTTTCAAAGCAATTGTAAGCAGGAGCCCACCTGAAGAACAAGGGAATACTTTTCAAGCAGTTGCAAGCAGAGTCCACCTGAAGAATGGACGCATATCTCAAAACACAATCAAGGCAATAGTCAAAATTTCACTGAAAGAATACAAGATGCAAGATCAAGGCAATACAAGAACACAAGATACCAGGCATAGATAGGATTTTTGTAAATCATAGGGCATAGCTTAAAGCTAGCTTCTTTTTATCTTTACATGGTGTAATAAGGGGGTCAGCAAGCAGTAACAGCAGTAACAGCAGTGAAATCACAACTTCCTGGTAGTCCCAGGTACCAGACACTCCTGAACTACACTGACCTGATTCCTGTTTAACCTGGGATATGTAGGCAACCTTTGAAGCAGGATGCGGTCAAATGTTTTCAAAAATGCTTCACATGGAATATGTGAATGGGCAAAAATCCCTCATTACCGCTCACTTGTCTTTGCACGAAAACTCTTCGTGTTTTCGGGAAAAGAGGGGCAGCTGTGAGCACGTGATTTTTGTCCTAAGAAAATTATTCCTAAAAATCCAAACAAAATGATTTTTAAATTTTGTTAATATTTGTGGCATTTTTGTGTTAATTAGTTGCATAATAATTCATATTAAAATACATAAAAATTATATGCATACGCATTAAGAGTTCAATTTTACAAGTTTGGTATTAATTCATTTTGGGAACAAATTAATGAAAAATCAAAAATAGCATTTTTGTTAATTAAATTCTAGAAAATAATTGGTTTAACAATTTAATAGAATCAGAAAATAAATACAAAAATATAAAAAGAAAAAGAAAATACAAAAATACAAAAGGAAAAAGGAAATATAGAAAAAAATACAAAAAAAATAATACAATACAAATACAAATAAATTGGGCTAATACAAAATAAGTACCAAATATATTAGCCCAAAACAGGTAAATACCCGCCCAGGCCCAAAGTGTTGCCCGGTCTGCCTAGCCTTAGGATCAAACGACCGCATTTTGATACCATCTGATCTAAGCCGTTGAAACAAATTAATCTAACGGTTCAACATTGATCTCTTCATTAAATAAAACGACGGCGTATGGAAGCGTTAATCTTGGCCGTTCATTTGGTTAATACAATGGATGAGATTGAATCGTTATTAAAGTTAGACGACATCGTTTTAAGTCCCAAAGGATCTGAACCGTTGATTCATCTAATCCAACGGCCATGAATCACCAATAGTCGTTTAATATAGAAAACAATACATACACCTAAAATCATTTTTATCTTCTTCTTCACTTCGTTTTCCTCAACCGCCAGCAAATTCCTCTGATCCCGCCGGAACCCTACCGGGGGGAACACCATTTATACCAATCGTCCCCAAATTTTCACCACAGAACCGTCGTGATCTCCTCTTCCCACCCCTTTACTTCCTTTCCTTCAAACACCTCCCTATCTCCTCGAATATTCGAATTTGTCTCGCCGGAACCCTACCGCCGGCGAACGTGACTTATGCCAACGACCACCAAAATAACACCATAGATTCTCCCCAACCTCCTCTTTCCTTTCCCCATGGTCCTATGCCTCGAATCTGCCCAGAAAGCTTCGAATATTAGTTTGAATGTTTTCCGACCAGTTCATCACTTCATCCAAAAAATTCCAAATTCATACCACACACTCCCATAACCTCCCTTACCCCTAATCTATGACCAAAACCCCTTAAATCCCACTGGAACTCATCAAAACCAAAATTGAGTTTTTCCAGCCAAGAACTCAAGCTCAAATCCTTATTGATTTTTGATCAGAACATCCTTAACTACGTGTTTTCTTATGAAAACACATGGTTGGGGATGTTACGGGTCAAGAATCTCAAAAGATTCTTTCAAAAAATGGCTGACCAGAGTTTTCGATACATCAGTAAGTTTTATTTCTTTTGTTTCATTTTTCTTGTTATCAATAATTAGTAATATGAAAATCAATAAACTCTTTTAATTCTGTTTTCAGCCGTCCCCTATCTGATTTTAGTTTAGCTTTACTTTGTTGATTAGTTTCAGCTCGTCAATTAGTTTAGTAATTTTATTTGAATGAAGATAGGAACTCAGTTAGTTTGATTTTTTGTTTTTTTGCATGCTGTTTAATTTCGTGCTTTGATATTTTAAGTTTCTTAATCATAATTTGGTTCTGGTAGCTAATTACTCATTAGTATAATTATGTTTTGAAATTTGACTTCGTCAGTGTTTAAATGATTCATTCATTAAGTGTTGACATAATTTGTTTGGTTATAGCTGTATAAATCATTAGTTAACTTTAGCTAGAATAAGAATTGAGTTTAATTCATAGTATTAGGATAAACAGGAACAAAAATCATTGAATAACAAGTTCAGGGGCATTTTGGGAAACAAAAGGAGTTAACAGTAAATAACAAAAGAGGGGAGGGTATCTTGGGTAGAGGAAAATGATTTAATAGTAATAATGATGCAATCTCAAGGGTAATAGAGGGATAAAAATGGGCAGTTTAGCAATTATTAAAATGAAGTGAGGGTAGAAAAGGAAATTCAAAGGGGTAAGAACATGGTAGATGCAACTAGAACCTTCTAGAATGGGTTCTATGTAAGTTTAAATAAAGAAAGTGTAGTAACTTGTTTAACTAGTCAAAAATGGGAGGACCAATCTGAAAATATTAGAATTGAATTTCCCTCCAAATTCTTACTCTATAAATAGGCAATTTCTGCCTTAAATCAGAAGTTTTAGACCCCCTGAAAATTTCAAAAAGTTTAGAGATTCAAAAATTCCCCCCTAGATTTTCCTTTCCAATTCCTAGATCTGAAATTGAGATTCAAGTCTTAAAAAAAAAATAGAAGTTCATTAGAGGAGCAAAAAAAAAAGCACTGTTTCATCGATGTGCTTAGATCATTTCAAGTTCTAATAGTTGATTCATCCCTATTAGCCCCTTCTCTAGTAATCTAGAGATTTCACAATAGTCTTTGCTTCATTTCGAGTCTGTTATTGAGGATTTAGAGGTCTATTGATGCAATTAAGTTGCCGGAATTCATGATTCAAATTCGTGTACTCATCTGTGTATTGAATGCTGTACACTCCTCGGCTGTTGAATCTGTTGAACTGCTGTTAGATTGTTGCTGATTACCTCATTCTTCCTTTTCCTTTCAAATATTCAGGTACATGCTCTAAGGCTTTCAAGTTTATAGAAACGAAGTAGAGGATTGTTTGAAGCTGATCTCTGAACTTCTTTACATTGGATTTAATATACAAATAAACTGTTTGTTAGATATTTCATGACTTTTGTGTATTAAATTGATTTTGGATGTATAATCGGACTGATTGAGATGAATTGTGTAAACTGATAGCCTATTAATCTCTAGCTTAGATTTAGTATAGTAGTGCTCATGCATTTTAGTATTGTGATGTCATAAACTCTGAAACCAGAAATAGTTCATGTGCTGTCACGTTGAATTCAATTTATCACAATTCTAGGTCTTTAGTTGATACTGATAAATCACTAAACATTAAATATCAGTGTTAGATTAGGTTGAATTGATAGTTAAACGGATAAGTTTGGACGTAAGAAAATTTGGTCATGTTAGCATTTGCAGAATCAGGTGCTTCATTTTACTAGGAGGATGCATAGTCGTAACCTTCCATTTTTGATTCCTAATTGAAACAAAATTAGAGTTAAGGCTACAATCGCCATTAATTACTACTGTGATGCGCAACAAAAAAATTATTTCCGTTTCATTCCAGTTTCCAGCTTGATTGTTTTTGTCAATAATAGAAAAACGGATTTGCAACAAAGGAAAAGAGATATGATATCTACCTGAATATGACAAGAAACAAAAATAAAAGTGGTAATTTAGTATTGGGCTTAAACCGGACTGGCATGGGCTTAGAGACTTCTGAAATAACAAAATTAAGCTGTTTGCTAAATAACTGGTTATTCCTGTTAAGCTCTGGGCTAAGATTGAGGCCCAAAAGCATTGCGGAAGCTTGAATGAGAATCGAGGGTCCAAATATAATAATACTTAAAAAATAATTAGGAATATGGTAAATTAACTCATAAATATAAAAGTGGGTTTTGAATTAGGTAGCGGGTTCAAGCTAAAAGGGTCTTTCTTTTTGTTTGAATGTGGACTTGAATTCGAGACCCGAATTTTTATTCGTGGGTTAATTAACCTTTAAAGACAAATAACACGAAAAATAGAAAATTTTAGCTTGCTTAGATTGGCCTTTTAATAATAAAATGAGACGAGCCTCGCCAAACAAAAATACAAATTGCGGGGCCCTCATCAATTACTTAATTTAAAAATACTTAGCATTCGGGATGGGTTGTTTAGCAAATTTCACGGCCTTCCCAAAAGATAACAACACGGTAGTCGTTTTAGGCGCGCTTTTAATAAAATTACCTTCCTAAATACGGGTGTGCATTTCATGCGACCCAAATCCAAATCTGAAAATGTTGAATAAGAATGTGTCGAGGATTCGGGTGCATTTCATGTGACGTAATCCGAAAATACGTTCTTAAATAACGTTCATTTTCTTAAATAAAAATAATAATTGACAAAACGCGGTAAATAAATTTAAAATTGCACTGTAGGTTTAACATGTATTAAAATCAGATATTTTAGCCAAATATAACAGTTGAGCGACCGTGCTAGAACCACGGAACTCGGGAATGCCTAACAACTTCTCACGGGTAAACATAATTCCTTACTCGAATTTTTGGTTTTTGACTGTTAAACAGAGTCAAACCTTTTCCTCGATTCGGGATTCAAACCGGTGACTTGGGACACCATAAATTTCCCAAGTGGCGACTCTGAATCTTTTAATAAAATGAATCCCATTTCGATTGTCCTTTAATTGGAAAAACTCCTTCTTTATTATATCCCTTCCCTGGGGTGTAGTAAAAGCCAAGCTCGTGAAAAAGGAGGTGTGACAGTTTCAAACCTGCTATCATGGTCTGTTTGTTTCTCATGAGACTCCTTGAGTGTATTCACTTGCCTTCTTGTTTCTATCTTTGATTCAATTTGAAACCCTAGAATTTGGGGGTTTTATTTGATAAACTGGATTAGGGTTTCACTTTAGGGCCCTGGACCTTCAGACGCATTACGAATCTATGTATGAACTCGTATTCTTTTGTTCTATGAGCCTATACCTTGCAATGTTAGACTTTCTGTTTGATTTTTTTGCTTTATATATGAAAAACTACTCTTTCAAAAGGGTTTTGACAATTACTTGATTGATTTTAGACTCCTTTGATAGGGTCTCGACTGATTGCTACTGATTTTTCTCTGTTTGAGCCCTCCTCTACCTATTCCTGACCGGGTTCATTTGAATCAAACCTCTTTACCTTGATTTTATTAGTTGTTTGTTTGATTCCCTTTCCTTTTCTTTACAAACCAAGTATCGTTGAGTTCTTTCCTTAAATAAACTTCATGTATTTTCCCTTTCTTATGCTACTATGACAGATTTTACTAAAATTTCCTTTTTTTATTTACATTCTCCCGTTTGAAATTGAATCCCCCAACTTAAGGGAGAATATTTGAGACTGATTTTTTAAAAGGCCTTCTTACCTTTTTTGCTAGTTCTTTTACACTATAAAAGGGGCTGCCCTTCTGCACTTTACACACGACATATGCGCTAGTCTTTTTCTTGAAATCACACTCACACGCATAAGTTACTCTTGCTATTTGTACTGCGACCTGTTACAAGATTCCTGCTCTCTCTTTGCTTTCTGAAACTGGTATGTCCTAGTTTATTTCTAGTCTCAACTCCAATGTGTGTTTATTTACCAGTTCTTATGTCCATGTTTACTTTCGTGTCTGAACCATCTAATCTCTGTACAATGTGCTTATGTCTTGCTCACTTCTTGTAATAAACCCCATCTCTATACCGCCTTATGTACTTTAAGTTATGGCTCAAAAACATGGCAATATATTTGTAGTTATTGTCCATAGATATGAACTGGACCCTTTGGGCCCTGAGCTTTTTCAGTTTCCCATCCCTATTCCCTTACTATGTGTGTTGAGTTAAAGCTTTGGGCTGACAATGTTCCAATTACTGCCCAGGCCATAGCTTGACCTTCAATAGGTCTTTACTCTCTAATGTTTGGCCAACAGGTTTGGTCATGGGTGTGCCAGTCTACTTTATGGCTGGGCATGACCACCAGCCTGCCTGGGTATTCCCCACCCCTTTATAGCACTTGCACTCATTCTTAGAACTTAAGTTCTGCCCCTCTCTTGTGAGCCTTGCCTTGGGACCCCTGAGCTCCCTCGGAACTTGGACACCTGAGAGATGGCCCTTCCATACTGCACTATAATTTTTTCTGATTAACATCTTGGGTGTAAGCACTGCCCGGGGTTCCTGAAATCCCTTGGATCTCTGAAACACCCTAGATGAGAGAAGGCATGGAAATCTGGATCTCGAAAGTGGCTCAATCTCATATTATTAGACACTACGTCTGAATTAGGCTGTTCGGATGTAGCTGATGATTCCTGATATATTTTTTTTAATTTTAATTTTTATTTCTTTTGGGTTACAGTAATTTGTATAAACTCAGGGGATTTAGTAAAAAAGGAAGGGGGTTTATTTTTATGCACTAAGGGTAGAAAATATGCCTATAGGGATTTATTTATGATTTGTGCAACTTCACGCGTAGAAAACATGTCTATAGGATTCGATACTTGATTTCTACAACTTAGCATTTAGATACCATGCCTATTGGGATTTGCACTTCTGCATATAATAATGTCATTAGGCAAACAACTAGGCCTAACAATAGGGTTGCATATGAATACCATGTCTACAATACTCCCGTTTAAAAGGTCTAAATCAGTTAACGCATAGAGAGCATGCCTGTCTAAATCAGTTAACGTGTAGAGAGCATGCCTATAGGAACTTCAAACCTAAGCCATTTTCACTCATTCAAAATATCATTCAGCTTTCGACAATTAGCATTTACTGAAGTAACATATTTTTTTCAAGACAAATCTGCATTTTTTTGAAACTCATGTAATTCCTTTCCCCAACTAACCTGCATGTCTTTTGAAGTTCATTTCTTTTCTGTTAAACCTTTTCAAAACAGTGCACTTCTTTTCTGAAACTCTTTTCACTCCTTTTACTCTGTAGCTTTGCTTTATAATCAGTTTTATGTTTTAAATCAGTAATTCTATCCAACACTTAGACAAAAGGTTTAGTTAATCAACCAGATCGGTTTTAGACAACTGCATTCGAGCGAACCTAATGTAGATTTTCCGTCTAAAAAATATGTGTTGAACCAGTCCGCCCGTCGCTTTATTTAATTGAGACCAAACCAGTACGTGTAAGACATGCTAAACTCTATGGCTTTTATCTGATTTAAGGAGGCTTATTTGAGCCCTACTTGCTTATTGCTTCCCCCTTTATCAGCATTATGTGTTTTGATTGACGCCTTAGTATTTTGTCCTTTGAAAACTCCTAAAAAGCCTCAAACCCTTCTCCCTTTAGGACTAGTGGTCCAATTGCCTCCGGGATTGATAGGATTGGGACAGGTAATAACATGCAATAAGTAACGATACTATTCCGCGCTAAATACCTTAACGGGGTGGGAAAGGGTAGACATGGAGATAATGATCACATGATTACGCTATGCGTACGATTGGTTGTCGGTGTTGTGTGGATGATTTATGTATTTTACGAACCTAGGACCCCCTTTCCTTTACATAATTATTTTCAGATTGTCAATTCTCAGTTCTTTAAAATTCTGCATTCTTGTTTTAATCATTAAAATTTCCCCTTCTGATTTTCGCACTGCCCTTTTCTCTAAAATTTTCTGCTCAATCACTTTCTTGTTTGATAATTGGTATTCATTAGTTGATCCCATTTTCTGCATTTAGATATTCTTGCCAATAATTAAGAAGTCACCTATTCGAATTTCAGCATGTTCAGTAAACTTTATGTATACCTACTTGTAGTCTTTATGTGGAATTGTCTTGTATGTTTGCTTGCTTTAAAGTCACAATTGTAACATGGACGGGAACCACACTAGTGGATCTTGAGGGGTTCCTAACATCTTCCCCTCGAGATAATTTTTAGCCCTCGCCTGAACTCTGGTTCTTCATCTCAAATTCTTCCTTAAAGTGTCCTAATGCACGATAATCATTAGGTGGCGACTCTTCAATTCCAAAACCCAATTCTTAAACGGGAATAGAGTTGTCTTTTCCAAAAAGTCATAAACCCGATTCTCGCTTTTAGAGAGGAAAAAGGGGGCGTCGACAGCATGACGACTCTGCTGGGAACTCTTTAGGCTTTTACCATTTCATGTTATATGTGACTTTATTGTTTTCTTTTATTGCTTTTGTTTAATGACTTTATTCGAAACTGACTTGTTTCTTTTTCTTTAATTACTTTAATTTACCACTTTCCATCAATACCGTTATAATTTTTGAGCAATTATTGTAAACATTTATTGTATGAACGTGAAAATACATGTCAATTTGTTTCATTCTTGTAAACTGCATCTTCAACATCATATTTCACTCGTGCCAAACAAATACTATAGGAACGCTTATAATGAGCAATTGAGCTCTTCCAATACTATTACCCCTTAAATTTGGTAAAGGCGTATTTGCGGCAAAACCAGTCGATCAGCAATGCAGTCGACGGTTCCGTGCCTTTTCCTCTTGAGTTGTCCGCTCAAGGGTACATGTCTGATACTCCAATAGAAACCTTACTCCATTTAAACTATACATGCATCATGGTCAAACCTAGCCAAGTTAGTTATGTTGTCCACATAATGACTCATTAGGATAGCCTTGTCCAAAGTCCACCGGGTTTCCTTGAAACCCAAACAGACAACTCCATGTTTTGTGCATTTATTTGGAGAACTAAATGCTTGCTATGCTAATTATTGGTCTAAATAGTTGAGTCTGGCGGGGTGAGAGCCCAACGCTTTGTTTTGCAGAAAATGAGGCATGAAGTCCCCAGATTTGGCATGGTAACCAACATTCATCCAAGACTGCTGAACTGGTGGAAAGACCTCCATACCAGTGATCAGACGATCGTTCGCAAGTACTTAGGGAATTTTCCTTCTCTTCTATAAATTCAGCCTGACAACAGAATCATAGAGGCTGCGACATTGATCTGGGATAGTGACAAGTCCGTGTTCCATTTCGGGGACCTTGAAATGACTCCTTTGCTCGAAGAAATAGGAGGTTTAGCTGGAATTCCTTGGGAGACTCCGGGTTTGCTTATGCCAGAGAACCGCAAAGGTAGGGGTTTCCTTAAGATGATGGGACTGATGAAGAACCCATATTTAACCTGTTTGAAAGACTCTTACATCCCATTCGACTATCTGTACGAGAGGTATGACCATAGCAAGTCATACCACACCTATTCAGATGAGTTATCTATCATGTCATTGGGGCATGTCCACAGAAGGGTCTTCGTTTTTATGTTTTACTTTTTGGGAATGACGGTGTTCCCTATGAAGAAGGCTAGGATCCACACCAGACTCTCCATGGTAACCAAGATATTGATGGAAGGAATTGGCGGGCAGACTTTCAGCATAGTGCCCATGATCATTGCCTAGATATACCGCGCCTTGGACAACTGTCAGCAAAAGGGAAGTCATTTTGAGGGTTGCAACTTATTACTTCAGCTCTGGCTCATGGAACACCTCCAGAAAGGGGTATACCAACAGGAGATCCTACGCAGAGATTGGGATGATCACATCGCCTTCCACCAGCCAAGACGTATTAATTATATGCCTAAAATGTTCGCTCAGCTAGAGGACGCCAGAGGATGGGTATAATTATTTGAAAATCTAAAAGAAGACCAGGTACAATGGATGGAGGAGTGGTTCCCCACGGATGAATTCATTGTTCGATCCCGAGATGCACCGTTTCTTATACTAATTGGTTTGAGAGGAACTTATCCTTACGTTCCCCTCTGAGCCATGAGGCAAGACGAAAGAAAGCAAATCATACCAAGGGTCGACAAAATGAGACACTTCAGGGCTGATTTCCAGGACGATGATAGCCCTCATAGGTGCCAAGCTCAGTACTTGTGGCACTGCAAACTCATTTTGGGGAGAGAATCTATTGAGCTAGATAGGTATCACGCCGGTTGTGTGCCGCACTATTCGGGTTGGTTGGAAGACAATGGCATGGGTCAGCCCGGGTTCGTTCGAGGTCACAGAATTATCGACGAACACGCTGAAGCACATGTCAAGTATAATCAACTACGCAAAAGAATTCGAGAGTGTGAAAGTGAGCATCGGGAAATACAAGAAGCCCATCAGAAGTTGATTGATGAGTGGAAAGATATGGCTGTCAGCGCCAACAAGCGACTAGGGTATTTGGAGCGGGGTCTAGTGGAGCTGGAAGGGAAGTTCATCAAGAGCATTGAAGACTATCAAAACGCTGAAGGAGATGCAGGCGGACATTTGGCCCAAGCTTATTTGCTGCTAGGACTACGTGAGCTGGTGAAGCTGTTCGAGGGAGACGAAGATGCCAAATCTGGGGAAGTTCCTTCTGGGACCAAGTAGTTAGGAGTCCTTTTATTTTTTATTTTAATGTAATAAGGGCAATGGCCAATAGTGACATTTTACTTTCTATTATTTAGAGTCATTTTGGATTCGTCTTATTTTTATCAATAAAATGAGGCATTTAGCATTATAAGTTCTCCAAAACTATTTGTCGCTAGGCCTGCCTCGGGAACAACGAGGCACCAAAGTTAGAACGCGATTTATATTCTTGCACAATGTGTTTAAATACTACAATATTTTTTTTCTACTCATAACCTGCACTAACTTGTTACCTTTTGTTTTTCTTTTATTTTTTATTCCCCCCCAAAGGTTAGTTCGTGCATTCTGGCATTATCATCATATTCCACGAGATCCAAGGGCCCTCCACCACCTCCTCCTCCGAGTCCTATCTGAAACAAGAACAAAGGTAGAATGGGAGATCCAAGCGCCAGAAAGGAAATTGAGGTTCCTCAGGGTACCCCGGGTCCTAAGGAAACTGCAACCCAACTTGAGCAAAAGTTATTAAAGTTCAAAGAAGAACTGGAGCAGGTTCGGAACTTGGCGAACCTGTCATTTTATCTCACAGCTCATGATGTCAACCTTCCCAACACCCAGAATCCCGTACCTCCACAAAACACACCATAACCACAGATACAACCCATTCATACCCAACACTACAACGCATGCCACACTCCGAACAACACTCTACTACTCATTCCCGAGCCACTGGACACCATAAATGACCATCTCCACAATACTCCTATTTACGTGGATACTGTACTCCATTATACTCAACCAATATCAAGTGCACCTGAGTCTGATGAAAAAGACTCCTTTATCAGGAACTTAGCTATAGAACTAAAGAAATTGGCCAGCCGAGTTTACAGCGTGGAAGGTAACAAAGGTATTGAGGGGTTAAATTATGAAAACCTCTGCATTCAGCCAGATGTTGAACTTCTGGAGGGGTACAAACCTCCCAAGTTTGAAATGTTTGATGGAACAGGAGATCCCAGAGTCCATCTGAGGACATATTGCGATAATCTAGTCGGAGTCGGAAAGGATGAGAAGATCCGTATGAAGCTCTTCATGAGCAGTCTGAAGGGGGATGCTTTATCCTGGTACATCAGCCAGGAACCCAAGAAATGGACAAGCTGGGTAGGCATGGCCTCGGATTTCATGGATAGATTTTGATTCAATATAGAGAATGCACCGGATGTATTCTACATCCAGAATTTGAAGAGGAAATCTACCGAAACATTCCGCGAGTATGCTACTCGTTGGAGGTCAGAAACTGCAAAGGTCAGGCCGGCCCTAGAAGAAGAACAGACGAACAGGTTCTTCGTTCGGGCTCAAGATCCCCAATATTATGAGAGGTTGATGCTGATCGAGGGTCAGAAGTTCTCCGATATCATCAAACTGGGAGAAAGAATCGAAGAAGGCATTAAGAATGGTATGGTTACTAATCTTGAAGCATTACAGGCCACCAATAAGGCTTTACAGTCCGGTGACACATCTAAGAAGAAAGATATGAGTGCCGTAATAGTTGCACAGGGACCAAATCACCACTAAAATACCACACCTACCCATCACCTCCACTTACATATCAGCCTATTCCAAATTACCAAGCACCCGTACCCTCCTATCCAAATCTACGTCCCAACTACCAATCATCTCCACCTCTCACATATCCACCCACCTCACCCAGATACTCTCAACCAACATCTGTCTACCAAGCTTATAATGCTCAACCCTCTCATTACCAATCACCTCCCCCACCCGCCAAAATTTCCCTAGACCTAGGACAAATTTCGACCACAGACCTCCCAGACAATACACAGCCATCCCTGAACCAATTGACCAGCTGTACGAGAGACTTAAAACTGTTAGTTACGTCACCCCTATCCTAGCCATAACTCAAGAGAATCCTTCCCAGTGGGTCAACCCTAATAAACCTGTGCGTACCATTCCGTCACGAAGGGAAACACCCTTGACGAGTGCCTCTCATTGAAGGAAAAAATCCAAACCTTGATCGACAATAAGGTCATTGTAGCAAAGGAGCCTACTCCTAATATTTGCAACAACCCTATGCCTGACCACAAAGGTGGAAATATTTTCATGATCGAGATTGAAGATGATTGGGACCCTAAAGGGATGATAGGTTTGATTGCTGAAGGTAATGAACCTAAGAAACCAGCGGTTACACTTAACCCAATTGTTGTGCAGAATCAACCCTCCAGGGATGATGAAGTAAACATGTCTATACCTATCGAATTTGAAGCGCCTCCTTCTGCAAAGGCGCTCGGGCCAATTGAGATTGAATTTGGAGTCCCAAAAGCACCTGCACCCTTTGAAGCTGCTGTGTTACCACCAAGGGTACCTATTCCTCTGGCAATGTCAGACATAACACCATTCCACTCAAATGCATACCATGGGATTACACTGCTGAAGCTAGGAGGAAAGGAAAGACCAAGATAGGAGAAATAATTGTTGCGCAAGGAATGACCAAAACATGGAGGATTTATACCCCAGAACACTTAGCTGAGTCCAGTAAGCAAGCCTCGGGACGGCCTATTAAAACTGGGCCCGATGATCTTTGGAGGAAAATCCAAGCTAAGGAGTACTTGGTCGTTGAGCAATTGAACAAAACACCAACACAGATCTCCATCCTAGCTCTTCTACAGAGCTTTGATGTTCACAAAAATTCCTTGATAAAGATACTAAGTGAAGCTTATGTGCCCAGCAACATAGCTGAAGGCGAAATGGAAAATATGGTAGGACAAGTGCTGGAAAGCCATAAAATCACCTTCCACAAAGATGAGCTGCCACCGGAAGGACTGACCCACAACAAGGCACTGCACATCCCCGTGCAATGCGAGGATTATTTCATCACTAGAGTCCTGATCGATGGAGGATCCAGCCTCAACATCTGTCCGTTGATAACTCTCAGAACCTTGGGAAAAAGCCTGCACGAGATCAAAGATGGGGCTATCAATGTCAAGGCCTTCGATGGGTCCCAAAGGGATACTATTGGAGAAATCAGCCTATGCTTACAAATGGGGCCAACATGGTTCGGCGTCAACTTTCAAGTGATAGACGTCCCGGCATCCTACAACTTGCTGTTAGGACAGCCCTGGATCCACGTCACTGGAGCCGTAGCATCGACCCTGCATCAGGCGATAAAATTCGAATGGAATCACCAAGAGGTGATTATTCATGGCGATGGCAGTAACCCCATATATAGTCGCCAGACCATCCCAATTACTGGAGGCAGAAGGAGAATAGGCGGAGAAACATACCACCATATTGAAAGGTTCAACGCTATAGACAAGGATAAGTGGTGGGATAACAAGATTGAAAGTATTATGGATTGGTGTGGGTACGAGCCTAGAAAGGGACTCGGCAAAAACCTCCAGGGGATCACTAAGCCCATCAAACTAAAGAAGCATGGTACTACATTTGGCTTAGGGTACTGTTATACTTGGGAAGAATTCCAAAACTGGTTGCCACCATGGCGCGACCCCTACTATCCATTGGAGCTTCTGATACCTAGCCTAGAGCAGACCTTCCAACCGGTAGATACTATATATGGGTCAGAGGAAGATGAAGCATTGGCAGCTATGAAGAATCTGTTTCTGGAGGATGATGATATGGACTGCTGTGTTCTTTTTAAGGAGGAAGGGGAGGAAGGCCCTTCTATACAAGCGGTGAATCGAGGAGACCGCCTCAGCAATTGATCAATTAGAACCGTCAGGGCCCGGAAGGCTTCGGGGTAGCAAGGCTAAACAAAAGCATCATGCATCTCATTTTATTTTTTTACTAGCTAATTTTCTTTCCGCATTGTCTTTAATTTTGAAAAGAGCCCCGATGTTCCAAACAATTATGAATTTAATCAAAGCATTTCAGTTTATCATATATATCACTCTTATTATTTTATCTATCATTTACTCTATTTTCACATAGCATTACTATTACTTACTTTGATGATGAACCATTGATTGTGACTTGCAACGAAACAACACAACAAAAAGATATAGATTTAGAAGAGGATGATATACCAGAAGAGGTCGTTAGAGAGGTTGAGAATTTTGAGAATAGACCTAAGTCTAAAACTGAGGTCGTTAATTTGGGAGATACAGAAAATGTCAAAGAAACTCACATCAGTGTTCTCCTGTCACCATTAGAAAAGGAAGAATACATAGAATTTTTAAAGGAATATGAGGACATATTTGACTGGTCGTATGATGATGTGACTGGTCTCAGCACGTCTATTGTAGCTCACACACTGCTAATAGATCCAGCCTGTCCACCAGTAAAATAGAAGCTCGGGAAATTCAAACCTGACATGAGTTTGAAAATAAAAGAAGAGGTTACTAAGCAAGTCAAAGCTAAGGTTCTCAGAGTGGTTGAGTATCCGACATGGTTATCCAACATCGTGCCAGTACCAAAGAAAGATAGGAAAGTTAGAGTTTGTGTCGACTACCGGGATCTTAACCGGGCCAGTCCCAAAGATGACTTCCCCTTTCCAAACATAGACATTCTTATCGACAACTGCGCCAAACATGAGTTACAGTCCTTTGTTGATTGTTTCACCGGATATCATTAGATATGGATGGATGAGGAAGATGCAGAGAAAACGGCTTTCATCACGCCGTTGGGAATGTATTGTTACAAAATGATGCCATTTGGGTTGAAGAATGCTGGTGCCACCTATATGAGAGCCATGACTACTATCTTTCATGACATGATACACAAGGATATTAAAGTATATGTGGACGATGTCATCATCAAATCCAAGAAAGCCACTGATCATATGGAAGACCTGAGAAAGTTCTTTAACAGATTGAGGAAGTACAATATGAAACTTAATCCCGCCAAGTGTGCATTCGGGGTTCCTGCTGGAAAATTACTAGGTTTCATCGTGAGTCGTCGAGGAATAGAACTGGACCGATCAAAGGTCAAAGCCATTCAAGAATTGCCACCGCCAAAGAACAAGAAGGACGTAATGAGTTTCCTGGGGAGGCTCAACTATATCAGCCGGTTCATAGCTCAGTCCACAGTCATTTGTAAACCCATCTTTAAAATGTTGAATAAAGATGCTGCTACTAAATGGACTGACGATTTTTAGAAAGCCTTTGACAGAATCAAGGAATACCTGTCAACGCCGCCAGTCTTGGTTCCGCCCGATCCAAGAAAGCCTCTATTGCTTTATCTTGCGGTTTTGGATGGAGCGTTCGGTTGTGTTCTGGGACAACATGATGAAATAGGGAGAAAGGAGCAAGCCATATACTATCTCAGTAAGAAGTTCACCCTGTACGAGGCCCGATATTCTTTATTGGAGCGCACCTATTGTGCTCTGACTTGGGTATCTCAAAAATTGAGGCATTATTTCTGTGCCTACACTACTTATCTCATATCAAAGATGGACCCGCTGAAGTATATTTTCCAGAAGCCCATGCCCATTGGCAAGCTCACCAAGTGGCAAATCCTACTAAATGAATTCGACATTGTTTACGTAACTCAGAAAGCAATCAAGGGCCAAGCCATAGCAGACCACCTTGCCGAGAATCCTGTCGGCGAAGAATACCTGAAAATGTATTTTCCTGATGAAGAAGTGTCCTTTGTAGGAGAAGATATTACAGAATCCTACTAGGGTTGGAGGTTATTTTTTGACGGAGCCGCAAATTTCAAAGGAGTTGGCATAGGAGAATTCCTAGTATCAGAAACCGGCCAACATTACCCGATATATGCCAATTTCAGATTCCCTTGCACTAATAATATGGCCGAATATGAAGCCTGCATCCTAGGGCTCAAGATGGACATTGACATGAACATTCAAGATCTGCTAGTGATCGGGGATTTAGACTTGCTCATACATCAGGTTCGAGAAGAATGGGCAACCAAGAACTCCAAGATACTCCCCTACTTGCATCACATACAGGAGTTAAGGAAAAGATTCACAAAGATAGAATTTCAGCATGTCCCCAGGGTCCAGAACGAGTTCTCTGACACATTAGCTACTTTATCATCCCTGATCCAGCATCCAGATACAAATTTCATTGATCCCATCCCAGTAAATATCTATGATCAGCCAGCTTATTGTGCTCACATTGAGGAAGAATCGGACGGAAAACCATGGTTCTACGTCATCAAGGAGTACTTGACAACAGGAGAATATCAAAAACTTGCCAATGCCACTTAGAAGCGTACACTTCGGAGATTATCCAATAACTTCTTTCACAGTGGGGGAATCCTATATAGGACGACTCCCAATTTGGGTTTACTAAGGTGTGTCAAAGCAAAAGAAGCATCTAGACTATTGGACGAAGTGCACGCAGGGACCTGCGGGCCGCACATGAATGGCTTTGTCTTAGCAAAGAAGATACTCCGAGTAGGATATTTTTGGATGACTATGGAAACTGACTGTATCTAGTATGTTTTCAAATGCCATCATTGTCAGATATATGCAGATATGATAAAGGTGCCTCCAAACGAGCTTACTGCAACAAGCTCGCCATGGCCATTTGTCGCCGGAGGAATGGATGTCATTGGACCTATTGAGCCTGCCGCATCAAACGGGCACAGGTTTATCCCAGTGGCAACTAATTATTTTACCAAATGGGTTGAAGCAGCATCATACAGGGCAGTGACTAAGAAAGTTGTGACAGATTTCGTCCATGACTGTATTGTTTGCCGATTCGGAATTTCGGAATCAATCATCACTGATAATAGTTCCAATCTCAACAACGATTTGATGAAAGAAATGTGTGAAGCATTCAAGATCAAACACAAGAATTCTACAGCCTACATGCCTCAGATGAATGGAGCTGTAGAGGTAGCCAACAAGACTATCAAGAAGATATTAAGGAAGATGGTCGAAAGTCACAAACAATGGAATGAGAAGTTATCATTCACCCTACTGGGATACCGCACCATGGTCCGCACATCGACCGGAGCAACTCCCTACATGCTGGTTTATGTTACAGAGGCGGTCATGCCAGCCGAGGTAGAGATTCCCTCTTTAAGGATCATACAAGAAGTAGAGTTGGACGACGCAGAATGGGTAAAAGGTCGCTACGAGCAGTTAGCCCTTATAGATGGGAAAAGGATGAATGTAGTTTGCCACGGTCAGTTGTATCAGAACAGAATGTCCAGAGCCTTCAAGAAAATAGTTAAGCTAAGGAAGTTTACACCGGGGCAGCTGGTGATGAAGAAAATATTCCCACATCAAGATAAAGCCAAGGGAAAATTCTCTCCCAACTGGCAAGGTCCGTACATGGTTCACCGGGTTCTAACTGGAGGAGCCCTTATTCTTGCAGAAATGGACGGAGAAGTTTGGCCAAAGCCAATCAATTCAAATACAGTAATACGATACTATGTGTAACCACTTATGATTTCTTATGATGATGTAATTTGAACTACGCCTGACCTGATTCCCGTTTAAGAGGGGATAGATAGGCAGCCCTATGAGTTCAGTCACAATTTAATAAAAATTCCATTTTCCCCCTACTATTGGAACTGGGGTAAAATTTTGAGGAGGACCCTCAAAATTTCGAAGTTAGTTTTCAGCCACTCATCGCCAGGAATGCCACCTCAGTAAACTGGGGTAGAATTTTGAGGAGGACATCAAAATTCCGAAGTTGATTTTTTAGCCGTTCAGTGCAGCCGTCAGAAGTGCCAGCCTAGTAAACTGGGGTAGAATTTTGAGGAGGAACCTCAAAATTCCAGAGCAAGAAAGGTTGCAATGTCTTGAACCTCGTCGCATTCATTGGTTTGATCTACAGAAAACGATTTTCTAGTTACATTATGTTTACTAAATCATGCATAAATATTATTCGAACTGCTTCTGTTTAGCAACACTACCCCAATGTATGCAACGCCGAAATCCAGGGGAAAACGAACTAGCCTTTCCCCCCTTATAAAACTCACTATTTTTCTTTGGATGCAGGCACTAGACTAACAATATCGTCAGGTATATTTATGTACACATACTTTCTCAAGAACGCAACTTCTCAGAATAATCACTTGTTCATAATTGCTATCCATACACAATGCCCCAGCAGTCACGGTATCGTAATCAGCTATCAGCTAAGAAGTCTCACTACTACTCGTCCTTTTACATTCTTGCATTGCATAAGGCTACCTTTCTTCCTTTAGAGACTAAACACTGTCTCCATCTGCATTATCCGCATTGTATAAGGCTACCTTTTTGCCTTTCGAGACTAAGCACTGTCTCCTCCTGCATTATCTGCATTGCATAAGGCTACCTTTCTGCCTTTTGAGACTAAGCACTGTCTCCATCTACATTATCTGCATTGCATAAGGCTACCTTTCTGCCTTTCGAGACTAAGCACTGTCTCCATATGCATTATCTGCATTGTATAAGGCTACCTTCTGCCTTTCGAGACTAATCACTGTCTCCATCTGCATTATTTAAACTAAAACGTCGCTGCTTTATTTAAATTTTTGTCGGCTGAGATATCGCCATTTACATTTTTGCTACATTGGTTGGAACATCTCCATTTACATTTTTACATCAGCTGAAACATCATTGTTTTATTTAAATTTCTATCGACTGAAAAATCACCATTTACATTTTTCTGCACCAGCTGAAATACACCAAATCCTGCATTTCATGGGCTGAAATACCACCAAATCATGCATTTCATGGGCTAAAATACCGCCAAATTGTCCGAGGGCGTCATTGTTCGGAGGCATCATCTTTATAGCCCGAGAACACCTTGCCATGGCCCGAGGACCCACTTTATATCCTGCACATCATTATTCAAAGGCATCATTTTTTAGAGGCATCATTATCATAGCCCGAGAACATCATTTCATAGCCTGTGAATCCTTTAATTTTGCGCTTTATGGCCTAGGACATCATGGTCCAAGTACGTCATCCTAACCGTCCAAAGACAACATTCATGGTACAATGGGAATTTGCATCACGTTTAAGTTTATGCACGATATACGCCCATATTTCTCACTTGTAGGTACACCGGCCAGCAATGGCCACCTCAGCAGGAGCGATCTCGCTCCCGTTTTCGCAACCGACGAAGCTTTGAAATAACTCTTGCCCTCTAAATATCGTGTCCGTCTCTTTTAAATCTGCATCGGCATGCTCCGTCAATGGTTCTTGAACTACATAAGACTTGATTTCTGTAAAACAGGGATATATAGGCAGCTCAGAAATCGGAGTCCGGTCAAATTCTTTTCAAACCGCCGCTTCCGATCAAAATTAGCCATCATATCTTTACCCGACAACTCTTTCATCCTTCCTGGGTAAAGAGGGGCAGCTGTTGATACCCAATTTTCCCCCTAAGTTTTTATACCCAAAATGTTTCCAGAATAGCATATATGTGCATATATAAGCACACCCAAAAGTTTTGGCATTTCTTTTAATTTTTAAACCAATTGATTGCCTATTTTAATACAACAAAATCCGGTAATTATTTTCCAAAATTATCATCTTAGGGGAATAACTTATTTTATTCTCATATTTACACCAAAATGTAATTAAGATGATTTTTGCATATTTTTACGAATTTATTTGGTATTTTTAACGCTAAATTGCATGTAATGGGAATTATAGCCTATTTTGCGATTAGCAGCATTTTATAATTACAAAATTATTTTCAGAATTTTTTAATTAATATTTATATAGTATTCATTTGCTCAGTGTTTTTAATTTACTCTTAAAATAATTATTACTATTTTTGTAAAATAAAAAGGAGAAAATTGGCTATTTAATACTTAGCCCATTTTTATTTCAATTATAGCCCTTTCTCCTTTCAATTTTGGCCCTTAATTTTGACCCAATTATACCCCAATTACACCATCCCAGTTTTGTTTAACCCAGCCCCCAACCCAATTAAAAAACCCGCCCAACCTTTCTTTCAATCCAGGTCGTTGATCATTTTGATCAATAGCCAAGATCATTCCTTACCTTTTTTAATCTACCAACTATACCCTAATCCCTTCATTCTCATCTGATAGCCGCCTTTGAATCCCCTTTCTCTCCCATTCTCTCTGCAAACCCTAGCCGCCGCCCCCCAAACTAACCCTAATCCCTTCGATTCTCACCGAAATTCATTGCTTCTCGGGCCATGGACGGCCTGTACACCCCCCCCACAATTAGACCTTGGGTGTTCAAGGTTTTGAAGGCTGACTTTGATGGTTCACGCTTCAGACCTTCTCAGCTCTGTAGTTCTATGGCCTCTCCGGCCATGCTCCGGCGTATTCAAGCTCTAGAGGCTTGATTCCTGACCTCTTCGACTCATGATCTGACTTGTTCTTCGAAGACCTTCTCGTTTCTAGTGTTTCTCAGAAACCCTAAGTCGTTAGAGGTTCTTCTATGTTTGTTTTCTTAGATCTATGCTATATCAGTGTTCTATGGACCTTTTTAAGTGTTTTTCCCAAATTTTTCTTTCAAAATCATTTGATTTTACATTAGTGTTTTCGAAAATCTTTTGATTCTTGTTGTTCTTTTCATTTAGATGTTTGTCTTTATTATGCTCGCATGTTTTCCTTCTCTATCATGCATGTATTATCCTTCTTTTCTTTTATATGTATGCTCACATGATTAATCTGTGTTAAATTTTCCTCACTCTTATACCATGTGTGTTACTACTAAATTTCTTGACTTTTGCTTTTCTGAAATCTGTTTGTGTTAAGCATGTTTCGTCTATTCTAGACTTGTCTAAGTTCTGAGTTTCCAAAATGTGTCCATTTATGCTCTCAAATCGATTTCCCTTCTTTGATTGTTTCAAACCTGCTATCATTGTCTGTTTGTTTCTCATGAGACTCCTTGAGTCTATTCACTTGCCTTCTCGTTTTTGTGTTTGATTCAATTTGAGACCCTAGAATTTGGGGGTTTTCATTGATAAACTAGATTAGGGTTTCACTTTGGGACCCTGGACCTTCAGACGCATTACGAATCTATGTCTGAACTCATATTCTTTTGTTCTATGAGCCTATACCTTGCAATGTTAGACTTTCTGTTTGATTTGTTTGCTTTATATATGAAAAATTCCTCTTTCAAAAGGGTTTTGACAATTACTTGATTGATTTTAGACTCCTTTGATAGGGTGTCGACTGATTGCTATTGATTTTTTTCTGTTTGAGCCCTCCTCTACCTATTCCTGACTGGGTTCATTCGAATCAAACCTCTTTACCTAGATTTTATTAGTTGTCTGATTGATTCCCTTTCCTTTTCTTTACAAACCAAGTACCGTTGAGTTCTTTCCTTAAATAAAATTCATGTATTTTCCCTTTCTTATGCTACTATGATAGATTTTACTCAAATTTCCTCTCTTTATTTACATTCTCCCGTTTGAAATTGAATCCCCTGACTTAAGGGAGAATATTTGAGACCAATTTTTTGAAAGGTCTTCTTCCCTTTCTTGCTTGTTCTTTTACACTATAAAAGCGGCTTCCTTCTGCATTTTACATACGACATATGCTCTAGTCTTTTTCTTGAAATCGCACTCACACACATAAGTTACTCTTGCTATTTGTACTGTAGCCTGTTACAAGATTCCTGCTTGCTCTTTGCATTCTGAAACTGGTATGTCCTAGTTTATTTCTAGTCTCAACTCCAATGTGTGTTTATTTACCAGTTCTTATGTCCATGTTTACTTTCATGTCTGAAGCATCTAATCTCTGTACAATGTGCTTATGTCTTGCTCACTTCTTGTAATGAATCCCATCCCTATACCCCCTTATGTTCTTTAAGTTATGGTTCAAAAACATGGCAATATATTTATAGTTATTGTCCATGGATATGAACTGGACCCTTTGGGCCCTAAGCTTTTTCAGTTTCCCATCCCTATTCCCTTATTATGTGTGTTGAGTTAAAGCTTTGGCCTAACAGTGTTCCAATTACTTCCCAGGCCATAACTTGACCTTTTGTAGGTCTTTACTCTCTAATGTTTGGCCAACAGGTTTGGTCAAGGGTGTGCCAGTCTACTTTATGGCTAGGCATGACCACCAGCCTGCCTGGATATTCCCTACCCCATTATTGCACTAGCACTCATTCTTAGAACTTAAGTTCTGCTCCTCTCTTGTAAGCCTTGCCTTGGGACCCCTGAGCTCCCTCTGAACTTGAACACCTAAGAGTTGGCCCTTCTACACTGCACTACAATTTTTTCTGATTAGCATCTTGGGTGTAAGCACTGCCCGGGGTTCCTGAAATCCCTTGGATCTCTGAAACACCCTAGATGAGAGAAGGCTTGGAAATCTGGATCTCAGAAGTTGCTCAATCTTATAATATTAGACACTAATTCTGAATTAGGCTATTCGGATGTAGCTGATGATTCCTGATGTATTTTTTGAATTTTAGTTTTTATTTCTTTTGGGCTGTAATAATTTTTATAAACTCAGGGGATTTAGTAAAAAAGGGAGGGGATTTATTTTTATGCACTAAGGGTAGAAAACATGCCTATAGGGATTTCTTTATGATTTGTGCAACTTCACGCGTAGAAAACATGTCTATAGGATTCGATACTTGATTTCTGCAACTAAGCATTTTGATACCATGCCTATAGGGATTTGCACTTCTGCATACAATAATGTCATTAGGCAAACAACTAGGCCTAACAACATGGTTGCATATGAATACCATTTCTACAGTACTCCCGTTTAAAAGTTCTAAATTAGTTAACACATAGAGAGCATGCCTATAGGAACTTCGAACCTAAGCTGTTTTCACTCATTCAAAATATCATTCACTTTTAGAAAATTAGCATTTACTGAAGTAACGGATTTTTTCTAGACAAATCTGCATTTTTTGAAACTCATGTAATTCCTTTCCTCAATTAACCTTCATGTCTTCTGAAGTTCATTTCTTTTCTGTTAAACCTTTTCAAAATAGTGCACTTCTTTTCTGAAACTCCTTTCACTTCTTTTACTCTGTAGCTTTACTTTATAATTAGTTTTATGTTTTAAATTAGTCATTTTATCCAACACTTGGACAAAAGGTTTAATTAATCAACCAGATCGATTTTAGATAACTGCATTCGATCGAGCCTAATGTAGATTTTCCATCTAAAAAATATGTGTTGAACCAGTCCACCCATCACTTTATTTAATTAAGACCAAACCAGTACATGTAAGACATGCTAAACTCTATGGCTTTTATCTGATTTAAAGAGGCTTATTTGAGACCTACTTGCTTATTGCTTCCCCTTTTATCTGCATTATGTGTTTTGATTGACGCCTTAGTATTTTGTCCATTGAAAACTCCTAAAAGGCCTCAAACCCTCTCCCTTTAGGACTAGTGGTCCAATTGCCTCCGGGACTGATAGGATTGGGACAGGTAATAGCATGCAATAACGATACTATTTTGCACTTAAATACCTTAACGGAGTGGGAAAGGGTAGACGTGGAGATGATGATCACACGATAACACTTTACGTACGATTGGTCGCCGGTGTTTTGTGGATTATCCATGTATCTTACGAACCTAGGACCCCCTTTCCTTTACGTAATTATTTTTAGATTGTCTATTCTCAGTTCTTTAAAATTATGCATTATTGTTTTAATGATTAAAATTCCTCCCTTCTGATTTTTGCACTGCCCTTTCCTCTAAAATTTTCTAGTCATTCACTTCCTTGTTTGATAATTGGTATTCATTACTTGATCCCATTTTCTGCATTTAGATATTCTTGCCAATAATTAAGAAGTCACCTATTCTAATTTCAGCATGTTCAGTAACCTTTATGTATACCTATTTGCAGTCTTTATGTGGAATTGTCTTGTATGTTTGCTTGCTTTAAAGTCACAATTGTAACATGGCCGGGAACCACACTAGTGGATCTTGAGGGGTGCCTAACACCTTCCCCTCGAGATAATTTCTAGCCCTTACCCGAACTCTGGTTCTTCATCTCAAATTCTTCCTTAAAGTGTCCTAATGCACGATAATCATTAGGTGGCGACTCTTCAATTCCAAAACCCAATTCCTAAATGGGAATAAAGTTGTCTTTTCCAAAATGTCATAAACTCGATTCTCGCTTTTAGAGAAGAAAATGGGGGTGTCGACAGTTAGGAGAAGAAGCATTGATGCCCCTATCAGGAGGTGTGAGAGGTTGGCCATGGAGAGTTTGAGAAGAGGTCGAGGTAGGCCTAAGAATTACTGGGGAGAAGTGATTAGACAGGACATGGCACTACTTTAGCTCGCTGAGGACATGACACTTGATAGGAGGGTGTGGGGGTCGAGGATTGAGGTAGAAGGTTAGTAGGTAGTTTATAGTGTTCATCGATAGGCTTAGTAGCATGCATGTCCCTTCATATTCTCAGATTTTTATTACATTATGTGGTTTTTTTCGCCGCAGATATTGTATTCCATGTTACTATTATTTGATACTATTTGTCCTTTATCTGTCCTTTTTTTTTCTCTTCCATCTTTCTTCCTTCCTTGGTTCCCTCTTCTTTTTCTTGCCCTTCCTAAGCCGAGGGTCTATTGAAAACAACCTCTCTACCTGAATCAGGTAGGGGTAAGGTCTATGTATAGACTACCCTCCCCAAACCCCACATATTGGGATAAAACTGGGTTTGTTGTTGTTGTTGTTGGATTGGTTTTCATCATGTCATGCTATTCTAGATTATCATGCTAAGACCGTGATGTTAGTGATGCTAGGGTATACTATGGTTGAGTAGAGAGGTTCCTGGATTATGTTCCCAGTAGAGTGATCTCATATTTGAAGGCTCAATGGATGGTTGAGAAGAGATGTATATCGTATTTGGCCTTTGTGAGGGATGTTAGTGCTGATACTCCTACGATTGGGTCTGTTCCGGTAGTGAGAGACTTTCTAAATGTGTTTCCTATAGACTTTCTGGGCATTCCACACAACAAGGACATTGATTTCATTATTGATCTTGTGTCGGGCACTCAACCCATCTCTATTCCACAGTATCGTATGGTGCTAGTGGAATTGAAAGAGTTAAAGGAACAACTTTAGGAGTTGCTTGATAAGGGATTCATCAAGCCCAGTGTGTCGCCTTAGGGTGGACCTATTTTATTTGTGAAGAAGAAATATAGTACTATAAGGACGTGTATTGACTACCGGTAGTTGAACAAAATTACAATTAAGAACAAGTACCCAGTACCGTACATTGATGACTTATTTGACCAGCTTCAGGGTGCTAGAGTATTTTTGAAGATTGATTTGATGTCAGGGTATCATCAGTTGAAGATGCGGGATTAAGTTATTTTGAAGACGGCCTTCAGGACCCGTCAACTATCTTTATACACCTGATGAATAATGTATTCCATTCGTACCTTGATTATTTTGTCATAATATTCATTAATAATATATTGGTGTACTCATGTAGCCCAGGATCACAAGTAGAATTTGAGGATTGTGCTCAATACTTTGAGGGAGAAGAAACTATATGCTAAATTCTCTAAGTGTGAGTTCTAGCGCCGAAGTCTATACCGACCATCGAAGTCTCCAGCATCTGCTCAAGTAAAATGACCTTAATTTGCGGTAGTAGGGATTTTCTGAGTTGTTGAAAGACTATGATATCACCATATTATATCATCTAGGGAAGGCCAATATGGTGGCCGATGCATTGAGTAGGAAGAAGAAAGTATGGGGAGTTTGGCATATTTACTGGTAGTAGAGAGGCCACTAGCCATGGATGTTCAAGCCTTGGACAATTAGTTTGTGAGATTAGATGTTTTGGAGCCCATCCATGTTCTTGCTTGTGTTGTGGCATAATCATCATTGTTGGAGCATATCAAGGCTCAGCAATTTAATGATCCTCACTTGTTGGTGTTGAAGGATACAGTGCATCGGGGTGATGCTAAGGAGGTTGTGATTGGTGATCATAGTGTTTTGCGAATTCAAGGATGGATTTGTGTACCAAATGTGGATGGGTTGAGTGATTTAATCTTGAGGAGGCTCACAATTCGTGCTACACCGCTCACCAAGGTGTCATAAAGATGTACTATTACTTGAAACAATATTGGCAGCTGAGAATGAAGAAATATATTGTTGCTTATATCTCTCGGTGATTGGATTGCAAACAGGTGAAGTATGAGCATCAGAAATGTGGAGGGTTGATTCAGATATTTGAGATACTGGAGTTGAAGTGGGAGCGCATCACTATGGATTTTGTGGTAGGTTTGCTGCGGACCTTGAAGAAATATGATGCAGTTTGGGTTATTATGACTGGTTGACTAAGTTCACACATTTTATTCCGGTGGTGACTTCCTATTTTTTGGAGCGGTTAGCTCAAATTTACATTCGGGAGATTATCCATTTGCAAGGTGTGCCCATTTCCATCATTTCTGGCCAAGGCACGTTGTTCACATTTTAGTTTTTCAAAGCAGGTCAGCGAGAGTTGGGCACTCGGGTTGAGTTGAGTACATTATTCCTTCCTCAGACAGATGGGCAGTCCGAGTGCACGATTCAAATCTTGGAGGATATGTTATGAGTATGTGTAATGGATTTAGGAGGTTCATGAGATTAGTTTCTTTCATTAGCAAAGTTCGGCTACAATAATAACTTCTAATTGAGTATTCAGATAACTCCTTATAAAGCCTTATATGGGAGGAGATGTCGTTCTCCAGTTGATTGGTTTGAGCCTGGGGAGCCTAGGTTGTTGGGCACTGATTTAGTCTGTGATGCCTTAGAGAAGGTGAAGGTGATCCAGGAGCATCTTCATACAACACAGTCCATGCATGAGTTATGCTGATAGAAAGGTTCCTGATATTGCTTAGATGGTGGGTGAAGGTATTGATCAGAGTTTCACCAATGAAGGGTGTCATGTGGTTCGGGAAGAAGGTCAAGTTGAGCCCTCATAATATTGATACTTTATAGGTGCTTGAGAGAGTGGGAGAAGTGTCTTACAGGCTTGCATTTCCACCTAGTCTATCAGGTATTCACCCAGTGTTTCATGTTTCTATGCTCCAGAAGTACTGTGGTGATCTGTCACATATTTTGGACTCCAGCATGGTACAACTGGATGGAGATTTGACCTATGATGTGGATTACGTGGCTATTTTAGACTGGGCAGGTTCGAAAGTCGAGGTCGAAAAATATTGCATTAGTGAAAGTTTGTTGGATAGGTCACCCGATCAAAGAGGCTACTTGGGAGACCGAGCAGGAGATACATAGTAGTTATCCACACGTATTGAGACTCCAGGTATGATTCTAGGCCCGTTCGAGGACAATATTTGTTAAAGAGGGAGATAAGGCAATGACCCGGCCAATCGTTTTGTGTATTGTAACCTCGTTACCCTATTTATTGCTTCTTCTATGTTCATTTATGGTTATGGGACTTGCCGGGGTTGTTGGTTTGGTTTTGAGGGTGTTTCAGAGTGAATTGGGATACTTAGTCCCAAGATTGAAGGATTAGGTAGAGAGAGTTGACCGGAGTTTGGCTTTTCTGTAGATGACTCCAGAATGGAATTTTAATGCTTCCATTGTCTTTGTATGGTAAGTTTGGACTTAGTTGTACGTCCGAAATATTGATTTAGAGGTCCCTAGGTTGGTTTGAGGCTTTTTGGCGATAGTTAGGAAGGTTGAGAAGTTTGACCAAGAAATGAATTTGTTGATATCGAGCTCGGATTTTGGTTCCGAAAGTTGGAATAGGTTCGTTGTGTCATTTGAGACTTGCTTGAAAAATTAGAGGTCAATCTGAGTTGGTTTAGTATGATACGAAACTGATAAAATTAAACTGAAACTCTACTACAACGATCTCAACAATTGGTGTCAACGAGTACATAAGCACTAAAACATCTCAACATAAAGAAAACTCTAGTACAACTCTTTGAATAGTAGAACAATAATGAACAAAAATAAAAGGAAGGAGAATCAAGGTCTATGGGAGTCATCGCAGCTACCTCAAAGTCTCCGAGCAAGTACTAGCACCAATCTAGCAATCACCACATCCAGATGTACCTGGATCTACATATAAAGTACAGAGCGTAGTATGAGTATAACTAACCTATTGTACTCAATAATTATAGTAGCTAACTTGGTCGAGGAAAAAGAAGCACAAAGTATAAATGATTCTAGCTATAACATGTACAGTTTAGTCTTTTTAACAAGTATTAAACAATAATGAAATCAAGTCATAAAGCACAGAAAGAAGCATCTGTGTGTGCATGTGTACAATTTCTCAAATACTTTTGCTCAGTGAATGTTTGGAATATAGAGATGATATGCAGTTAAATTAGGTAAATAATAACAGAAATTGCAAGTAACGATGAAATGCAAAATCCAAACAAACAGTGGCCAGATTTCCTCAACCTTTCCAATTCCATACCAAACCACTGATCATACTTCCTCAATATCCGTCTGTACACCATCAAGAGAAAAACATGAGAGGATAATCTGACCTTACAAGCCCTTACCACACGTATTAACCTCCGGAAGGCTCGAATTAGTCCCTTAACAAGCCTTTATCGCGCGTATCAACCTCCGGAAGTATCGAATCTATCTAAAATAATTTAATACTATTAATAAAAGCTTTAGGAATTTATTCTAGATGATAAAGTTAAGATCTTTTACCAAAATCAAAAATCCAACCCAAAAAGTCGACTCGGGGACCATGCCTCAGAATCCGACAAAATTTAAAAATTTTGAATACCCATTCAATTATAAGTCCAACCATACCAAAATCATCCAATTTCGATCTCAAATTGACCTTCAAACCTCTATTTTTGCAAAGTTTCCATAAAATCCCCATTTTTTTCACTTTGTTCTATCAATTAAATGATAAAACAATGATGGAATCATGATATAACAACAAATATAACGTGAAAAACCCCTCCAAAGTTGCCCAAAATCGAGCTCTACAACTTAAAATGTGAAATAACAGTCTGACCTAGGATTTGGGATTTTAAGCATTCTGCCCAGGTGCTCTTCTTCGCGAATGCAAAAAATGCCACACGTTTGCGAAGCACAAATATCCTTAGCTGCCAAATCCTCCTTCGCGAACGCGATAACCCTATCTCGAACGCGATGGCTTATGACCAAACGCGAAGGCTAAATGCCTAGTGACCAAGCCGGTCTCATCCTTCTATCCCCTCCCGCGATGGAGATACACAGACCTACTAGATCATGGCCTTCTTCGCGAACATGAAGAAAAAAGCCTCCTGCCCCTGCACAACTCTATGCAAACACAATCTCCATGTCGTGAATGCGATAAAGACTGCACTAGATATCAGATCAACAATTCTACAAAGCAAAAATGAGGTAAAACTTCGTCAGAATCACACCCGAGTACCTCGGGAACTCGTCCTACATACCAACAATTCCTAAAACACGATACAAAATTAGTTGCAAAATAAATCACACCAACCAATATCAGCCTAATGAACTATTAAACTTTCAACTTTTAAAACTAATGCCAAAACATACCAAACCAACTCTAATTAACCTCAAATTTTGCCCACAAGTCATAAATGATACAACATACCTATTTCAACTCCTAGAATTAAAATTCAATCCCAATATCAATAAAATTAACTCTCGGTCAAACTTCTCAACATTCTGAACCATCAACTTTCTAACTTTCGCCAATTCAAGCCAAAACGACCTAGGGACCTCCAAATGCAAATTCAAATCCTGACATACTGTTACATCTCGCATTTTCGTAAGTTAAAAATTTGTCTTCAGTTAATTGATGTAGAATCGGGGATAAGATCACCTTAACGTTAACATATTTACGCTATTTATAACAAGCGATAAATATGTTCCGTGAAGGATAAAGGGTACACGAATTACAGAAAACGAGTTTCATTGAAAGTGGCCAATTTAGGATAAAATATGGGTCGAGTGATAATATCCGATAATTATGAACTAGTACCATGCGAGGTACAATATGACCATGATAGTATATGTATAAAGTATATTAAAAATAAGTAGAATTTTAAGTAATTTGAGGTAATTTTTAAATTATGCGAGTAATTAGTTAATTACCGTGAAAGGGGACATTACCTAGTTAACTAATAAGTGAATAAAAATTAATAAATAACACCCCTAAAAACATGGAACAAAGCCACAAGACTAAGAATGACTCTTAGTCATTTATGCCTTGTGGCTACCCAAGGTTAAATTGGAATTTAACCAAAATAAGACTTGTTATAAGTCTTATCTCATTGTTCATTTGGACAAAAGGATTAGAACGTACATTAGTCATTGTTCATATATCATTGTTTGTTAGTTCAAAACATGTTGGGAGCAGAAGCTAAATTCAATTCATAAAAGCTTCCAACGAGAATTTGGTGATATTGTAACAATGTAAAATTTTACAGTCCTAAAGGAGTACAGTACAATCTTCTTCAAAAGTATTATATGGAGTTTTTCCTACTTCAGGTATGTTAAGGCTATTCCTTATTTTTTTGGCACGGTCTATATGTCATAAACAAAATGAACAAATGCACAACTTTCATAAATAACTCTATTCATAAAAATACTATGGGTCGCTTTGTTCTTGATTTCCCATCTGACATAGTATTATATCTTATGTTTATGGGTCTCAAAATAATACGTATTTGATAAAAAATTTCCAAAAAGAATATTGAGATTTTTAACATATTTTCATGCATTTTTATTCATTATGCATGTACATTGACCCATGATCAGACGGCGTTACATACGCGTATTTATCTGTATATATTTATATATATGGGATATAGGAAAAAGGTTACGGCATTACGTTTACACCACCCTTGATCAATTGGTATATGTTGATGATGCTGCCCACAGTGGCCGAGACGATATATTGGGATGCCCTCAGTGGCTTGATGATATTATGTATACCCATACTTATACATGATGCGATATTTATATGCACGTGCATGACATTATAAATGTCAGAATTAACAAAGCTGTTTAGATTTACAGATGGAATTCTTTATTCCAAGTTTTATCTATGTCCTTTACGTACTGATTTTCATGCCTTACGTACTCAGTTCATTTTTCGTACTGACACCCTATTTCATGGGGCCTGCGTTTGATGCCTACCGGTGCAAGTAGGAAATTTGACAGTCCCCCTTCTTAGGATCCTTAATCTGCGAGAGTTGGCGTGCTTCACTTGATCCAGATTTGCTTTTGATTTTTGTACAATATGTGTGTTTGTTTGTATGTGTATATATATATATATCAGTCTCATCTTTGTACAGTTATATATATATATATATATATATCAGTCTCATCTTTGTACAGTTATATTTCTAGTAGAGATCTGTAAATAGTATGTCTAGTTGAATAGTATGTGGCCTTGCTGGCTTCCAGTTTTGAGGTACATAGTTGTCTATAGTAGCCTTGTCTACTCGCCCTGCGTATGTTGCACATATATATATGTATGCCTTTTTTTCCAGGTTTCCGTCATGTATATTATTCTCATAATTCAGCAGATGTTATTAATGTTTATGTCTTATATGCATGCTTAGGGGTGTTTGACAGGTAGGACTCGGGCACCCATCGTGGCCAATCGGTTTAGGTTGTGACAAAAGTGGTATCACATAAGTTCTATCCTAGGGTTGCCTACATACCGTATCTAGTAGAGTCTTATTTATAAATGTGTTGTGCACCGCACTTATAAACATGAGGCTACAGGACATATATGATGTTATTCACTCTTTTTATCTTAGATCGTGCGATATAAGAATTCATATTCCTAACTATATGTTATATTTTTAGCGATGCCTCCAAAGACTACAGCCGCCCGAAAGGGAATGTATGTGGCTGGTGAAACTACTAGTCGAGCGCCACAAGCTACTAGGGCTTAGGGAGAGTCTCATAGTGAGATTCCATTTTAGATTTCATATACCCCGCCCTTCGTAGAAGAGTTTTGAGGGGCACCAGCACCAGTTCCCGCCCATGTACGTCCAACTCCTTAGCCAGATGCACCGAGTCAGGAGATGAGAGATACTATTCAACTATTAACCTGATTAGTAGCTGCACAGGCTCGTCGTTAGGAAGTAGATATTGGTCATGTAGATAGGTCCATTAGTACGAGGGTTCGTGACTTCATTAATTTAGACCATCTGGTATTCACTGGGGCAGATCCAAATAAGGACCCTCATATGTTTATTGATAGAGTGCAGAGGCCGTTAAGGGTAATAAAGGCCATTGTGATTGAGTCAGTTGAGCTAGCTTCCTATAGACTCCAAGATGTTGCAGTTAATTGGTACGTGTTTTGGGAATTATCCAGAGGTGAGGATGCCTCCCCAGTAGTATGGTAGGAGTTTACAGAAGCTTTTCTTCGTCGTTATCTGCAACAAGAGCTTATACTGGCCAGCATTGATAAATTTTTGACCCTTTGGCAAGGTATCATGTGTGTCTAAGAGTACAGTCTTCAGTTTGATTCATTGGCTAGGTATGCTCCCACTGTTGTATCTAAGATGGAGGGTTGGGTTCACTGGTTCGTGATGGGAGTAGAGTCACACTTGCTTAATGATAGCATATCGGTCTCACTTCAGTCGAACATGGATATTTCTCATATTCAGGAGTATGCTCAGGGTTTAGATGAGCATAAACTAAAATAGAGGGCCGATCATGAGCATGATATGGCCCAGAATAAGAGAGCAAGGTCTTTGGGTCCTTCTGGTGAGTTTTGAGGTGGTTAGAGGCAACAGTACCCGAGGAGTCGAGCCCAACCATTGGCTAGTGCAGGCCTTCAGTTTGGTGGTAAGAGATTTGATCATTCCATATATTCAGGGTCTGGTTAGAATTTCAGGGCCTCAGGTTCTTAGTATAGGGGTGAGTCAAGTGAGATGAGGCTGCCCTTGCAACGATGTGCTTAGTATGGTAAGCAATATGCCGGGCTGTGCTGTATGGGATTGCGTGTTTGTTATACTTGTTGTTATCCGAGCCATGTTATGATGGATTGTCTGACGAGAGGTGATGCAAGCATGACTCAACCACTAGGATCTGTAGTTGGTTCGTCACCATCAGTACACCCTCTGGGCAAGGTTCACAAGCACTAGTGAGTCATGGTAGAGGCAGAGGTGAAGTATCTAACTTGAGAGGTCCTTAGAACTGCATTTATGTATTGGCAGGACAATAGGATCAGGAGTCATCACTTGATGTTGTCACGGGTTTATTATCACTCTCCTGATATGATGTATATGCACTGATTGACCCAGGTTCCACCTTATCATACATTACTCAAATTGGTTGCTAGTAAGTTTGAAATAAAACTTAAATTAGTTAAACCTTTTGAGGTATCTACGCCTGTTGGGGACTCAGTGATAGCTAAGCAAGTATATAGGGGTTGTATAATAGTGGTTCATGGTCGATCTATCGTAACCTAATCGAGGTAGATATGGTAGAATTTAATGTTATAATGGGTATGGATTGATTGACTTCTTGTCATGCCAACATTGATTGTAGATCAAAGATAGTCCGATTTCAATTTCCATGGGAGCCTGTTTTGCATTGGAAAGGTAATACGGTATTGCCGAGATGTTGATTTATTTCCTATCTCAAGGCAAGGAAGATGATCAGTAAGGGCTGTATTTATCACTTAGTTCGGGTTCAAGATATGGAAGAAGAGTCACCAACCATTTAGTCCATCCCTGTGGTTAATGCGTTTCCCGATGTTTTTCCCAATGAGCTTTTGGGCCTCCTGCTAGAGGGAGAAATTGAGTTTTCTATTGACCTACTACTGAATACTCATCTAATATATATTCCTACCTGTAGAATGGCCCCTGCAGAGCTGAAAGAGTTGAAGGAACAACTAAAGGATTTGTTTGGAAAAGGTTTTATCAGACCTAGTACGTTACCGTAGGGAGCACCTGTGTTATTTGTGAGAAAGAAAGATGGTTCCTTATGTATGTGTATCAATTATAGGCATTTGAATAAGGTGACGATAAAGAATAAGTACCCGCTCCCGAGCATTGATGATTTATTTGATCAGTGGCAAGGTGCCAAGTGTTTTTCAAAGATAGAATTGAGGCACGGGTACCATTAGGTTAGGGTTAAGGATGCATATATTCGGAAGACAACATTCAAGACCAACTATGGTCACTTTGAGTTTCATGTTATGTCATTCGGTTTGACCAATGCCCCAGTAGTATTCATGGATTTGATGAATTGTGTGTTCAGGAACTTTTTAGATCTATTCATAATTGTATTTATCAACAATATATTGGTGTATTCTCATTTAGAAGGTGAGCACTAAGATCATCTGCATACTGTGCTCATAGTTCTACAAAAATGGAAGTTGTATGCAAAATTCTCGAAATGTGAATTCTAGTAGAACTCTGTAGCTTTTCTTGGGCATATCATTTCGGGTGAACGCATCCGAGTGGATACACAAAAGATTGAGGTAGTAAAGACATGGCTTAGACCCATAACACCAACGGAGGTTTGTAGCTTTATCGGCTTGGCAGGCTATTAGAGGAGATTTGTAAAAGGATTTTCTTCCCTTTCAGCACTTTTGACAAAGCTCACTCAGAAGGGAGCAAAGATTCAATGAAGTGACACTTATGAACAGAGTTTCCAGGCATTGAAAGACAGATTAACTTCAGCTTCGGTTCTAACACTCCCAGAAGGGACAGATGGTTACGTTATCTATTTTGAGGCTTCAGGCGTTGGGTTAGGTGGTGTGCTGATACAACATGGTAAGGTTGTGGCTTATGCTTCTAGAAAACTAAGTAAGCACGAGAAGAACTACCCGACCCACGATTTAGAGTTATCCGCGATGATTCATACACTAAGATGTGGAGGCACTACTTGTATGGCATTCATGTTGATATCTATATGGATCATAAGATCCTCGAGTATATCTTCAAGCAAAAGGAATAGAATTTACATCAAAGAAGATGGTTGGAGCTACTTAAAGATTATGACATTGATATTTTATACCATCTGGGGAAGGAAAACTAGTAGCCGACGCCATCAGCCATAGATTTATGGGTAGCCTGTCATATTTACATCCAAAACAGAGGGGAATAGCCCATAAGGTTCAGCTAGCTAGTCTCGGAGTTTGGTTACTAGACTCAGGTGATATTTGATTTACTATTCAGATACGACAACATCATCTTTAGTAACTGAAGTAAATAAGCGCCAATACGAGGATCCTTTGCTAGTTCATTATAGGGATACCACCCCTTAGAAGGTGAAGACAACATTTTAAATTATAGAAGATGGGGTCCTCAGACATCGAGGACAATTATGTGCCCCTAATATTGCAGTGCTGCGTTGGAAGGTTATGAGAGAAACTCATTATTCTCGTTATTCTATCCATCCAGAAGAGACAAAGATGTATAATGATATCAGGTGTATTGGTGGGATGGATTGGAAAAAGATATAACGGATTTTGTTGCTCAATGTCCTAAGTGCCACCAAGTTACGATTAAGCATCAGAAACCCGGTGGGTTATTGTAGGCTATGGAGATTCCAACTTGAAAATGGGAAGTAATCAATATGGATTTCATCGTAGGCTTACCTTGTACCCAGCGTAAGTTCGACTCGATATGGGTGATTGTTGATAGGCTTACAAAGTCAGCCCATATTTTGCCTGTTAGAACTATGTATACCGCAGAGGATTATGCAAGGCTTTATATTAAGGAGATTGTAAGATTGCATGGTATCCCTGTATCTATTATCTTGGATAGAGGAGCTTAATTTACAGCTAAGTTTTGGAGGTCCTTCCAAATAGAATTGGGGACTCAAGTAAGTCTTAGTACAATATTTCATCCCCAGACAAACGGATAGGCTGAGTGTACTATTCAAACACTGGAGGATATGTTACAAGATTGTGTAATAGACTTCAAAGGTAGCTGGGATGATCATCTGTCGCTTATAAAGTTCATATATAATAAAAGTTACCATTCTAGTGTTCAAATGGCTCTATACGAAGATCTGTACAAACAGAAGTGTAGGTCACCTATAGGGTGGTTTGATGTTACAGAATCTAAATTACATGGGCCAAACCTAGTTCAGCAAGCCATAGAAAAAGTAAAGCTGATCCGGGATTGACTGTTGACAGCTTAGAGTAGTCAAAAGTGTAAGGCCCCAGAAAACTTCACTATGTAAATTAAGGTTCTGTGGTGTCAAGGTGGGCTAGTAAGTTGTATTTTCAGAGTTTTGGGAAGAGCAATGCATTGGGGAGGTGAAATTTTCGTCACAGCTAGACCAGGCTTTAAGCTTGTGAGGCCTGGATAAAGCTAGGCTGGACCAGATAAGCTGGTGAGGCCGGAATAAAGCCAGGATAGATTAGTCTTTAAGCTGGTGAGGCCTGGATAAAGCCAGGCTATGCCAGGCTTTAAGCTGGCGAGGCCTGGATAAAGCCAGGCTAGACCCGGCTTTAAGTTGGAGATACCAGGCTTGTAGTCCAAGCCAAAAATTTTGGACTATCCATTTTTCTATCCTTATAACCCGACCCAACTCCATTAAATACATGCAATGTGTCATTTTTTATGAAAAATCTGATTCTTTAGAGTGAGAAAGGGAGACCTAGAGTGAGAAAGTAATCTTCATCAAATCCTTCTTCAATTCTTACTCAAATCTTTGAAGATTAACAAGGAAAACATACTAGATCTTCATCCTAGAGGTAAGATTCTGCACCCTAAACCTTAATTTCAAATTTTACCTAAAGATAGGTAATTATCTAGGAAGTTTGTGGGTATTGGAGTTGTTATCTTGCTTGTATGTGTTATCTACGGGTATAGGAACATTGCCAAGCTAAAATTATTTAAGTATGGGTTGAAGGTTGATGAAATCCTCTATAAAAGGACCTTAAAGGCTTAATGCACACCTAGTATTTGATAAAACACTCAAATGAGCTAAGACTATGAATTTCTTCCTAATTTATGTTCAATTTTATTATATCTCAAAATAAATTGGGATTGCTAGGATTTTCGAAACGTTATAGTAAGTTAAGGAAAATCTCAAGCAAGGTATGTTGGCTAAATTTTCTCACTTAGAATCGAATCCATAAATGTTTTCTTAAGTTCAAGCATGGTTGGCTCAAAGTTCATAAATCTTATATTCTGGGTTACTACCTATGAACATGAATATTCTGAAATGAGGTTTAGAATATATATATATATATATATATATATATATATATATATATATATATATATATATATATTCTAAGCATGAGTTGCGTATTAAAACATTACGACTTTGATTTGAGTTTCAAATATAAGCTAGTATGCCAAATTGTGTGAGAAAAATCGATATGGTTGATAGTCCTAATTGCTATTATGTGTGTACCAAATGTATTTGATTGATTATTTTTAGTTGTTGATAAATTAAATGAATTTGAAAAATAGAGTGTGGCCAACGTACCGAGAACTTGAGTTATAATTGTGCATGGTGTTGCCTATGATATGAGAAAATATGAAACCGATTATGAAATGAGATTTGACTCTACTTTTCGTAAATGACTTCAAAAATAAAGTGACCTAAAGATTTGTAATCAATTTATGCCCATAAGTGGCTGTTCTGGATAATATTTTGCCTTATAAGTACATCCAATGTGATCCGAGTTGTTAAATACTCTGATATTGAAATTGTATATTGTTGTAATTGGAAAATAGTAATTTAAGAATAATTGGTGTAATTGATTGTTTATGACTTTGATGTGTGTTTCTATTGTGGTTTGGTGTGTCCCCTCCTTTTGAAAGTATCCTTTGTGTTTAAAGTTCCATTGCTAATGAACTTGAGTTATATGATTTATGAAATGTTCTATATTCCCATGATTCATGATTCCTCTCATGTGTACTTGACATCTTGAATTGAATGGCTTATTGTTAAAATTGATATTGATGTGAAATATATGAAAAGAACTTGAATTATGAAATGCGGCCAAGTGCCAAGTATGATGTAATGTTTGTGGCCCCAAGTGCCGATGAATTGATATGTGTGATATAAACTTGAAAGGAGATGATTGATGGAAAAATGGAAACGTTTTGGTAAGACGACTTAGCTGATCGAGCCATTGATCGGACGCCATGCCACACACATGATTGTATTGTGCTGATATTGAAACCGAAAAGTGAGAATGAAATTGTGATTGAGGTATATGTCTCAAATGAGACGACTTAGCCGATCAGGCCGAGATCGGACTCTGTGCTAAGATTCACGGTGGAATATGTATATGTATATGTTGGCACAAAAATGGTGATTGAATTTGGGAGTTGGTTATGATATAATATTGTTAAGAAAAGTATTGTGAACAATGGTATTGAGAATTGTGGTGGTATTAAATATCTTCTATCCAACAATTGTATTGTCTTCATATCTCGAGTTTCATTTTTTTTCTTTTACCGTATGAATTTTCATATATTGAAAAATTGTTATGTTTAACTTGGCCTTTGGGTATCATTGATTGTTACTTGTTATTTACATAATTATTTTTCCTTATATTGGTATTCTATTTTGAAATAGGACTTTTAGCTATTCTAGTGCTATTTGACGGCGTTAACATCCCTTTTATCAGGGGCGCTACATCTTTAAATAGATGTAGGTGGTTCCATAGCAAGCAGTGATGGTCGCAGCTAGTGACGCATCTTCCTTTTAGCTAACTTGGTGAAGCCCATTTTATTTCGGGGTCCTGTATTATTGTTTATCATGTACTTTATATTTTGAGGTATAGCAGGAGCCTTGTTGTTGGCATTTTCATATTACTCTTCAATTGTATTTAGAGGCTCCATAGACATATTGTGGGTAGTATTTGATTTCGGGAATTGTATTGGTAATTCTGGTATTTGGAAAATATATTTTTCAATAAATCTATAAACTTGTACAATTTTGGAAATATTGAATGATGTTGTTAATGGAATGAAATGGAAGTGATTAATGGAATCTTTTTAGTATTTGATTAATGGAGTATATTTCCTCTTTATTTAGGAATGAAATTGGGTATAATAAAATCTAACAAGCTAGCTCAGTCAAGTTCACTCGGTTGAGCGCCGGTCGCGCTCCTCGATTTAGGGGCGTGACAAGAAGCCATATTCTGACGTGGAGCGACTACATTTAGAGTTTGGGGTTGATGAATGGGTATTCATAAAAGTGTCACATATGAAGGGTGTGATGAGGTTTGGCAAGAAAGGCAAACTTAGCCCACGATATATTGGACCTTATAGTATCTTTCAGAGAGTGGGCCAAGTAGCTTATAAGTTAGAATTTTTCTCAGAATTGGAGTTTGTCCATCCAATTTTTCACGTATCCCTATTACAGATGTATATTGGCAATTCTATCTGAGTGGTGCCCACAGATGATGTACATATTATAGAGTACTTCTCAAATTCCAGTTGCCATCCTAGACCGACAAATTCACAAGCTACGGAATAAGGAGGTAGCCTTCGTGAAAGTACTTTGGAGAAACAACAATGTGGAATAAATGACTTGGGAGGCCAAAGAAGACATGAAGTCTAGATATCCTTACTTATTTCCTCCTCCAGAGTAGGTTCTGACTGGGACATCACAACCATAAGGTGCATATATAAATTCTTGTGTTAGTTATTATCATTGATAGTGTGAGGCCATTATCGTTATTGATGATTATGGTTTTGTGTAGCGTTAAATTATTGACTTTCTACAGGAAGAGTGGGTAGTAGCCTTGTCACAAAGGTGACCCTACCAAAGTTATATAGATCCAGGGGAGTTGAACATTCGAGGACGAATATTTTTAAGGGGGGAATGATTTTACATCTTGCGTTTTCATATGTTAAAAGTTTCGTCATCAGTTAATTGACGTAGACTCGGAAATTAAATCATCTTGAAGTTAACATATTTACACTATTTATATAAAGTGATAAATAAGTGTCATGAAGGATAAATGGTACACGAATTAAGGAAAACAAGTTTCGTCAAAAGTGGCTAATTTGGGATGATACCATATGACCACGACAGTATATGTATAAAATATATATAAAGTATATTAAAAATAAGTAGAATTTTAAGTAATTTGAGGAAATTTTTAAATTATACGGATAATTAGTTAATTACCAGGTAACAAGACATTACCCAATTAACTAATTAGTAGATAAAAATTAATAAATTACACCCCCAATAACGTGGCACAAGGCCACAAGAATAATAATGACTCTTAGTCAATTATGCCATGTGGCTACCAAAGGTTGAATTGGAATTTAACCAAAATAAGACTTGTTATAAGTCTTATCTCATTGTTCATTTGGACAAAAGGATAAGAACATCCATTAGTCATTGTTTATATATCATTCTTTCTTAGTTCAAAATACGTTAGGAGCATATGCTAAATTCAATTCACAAAAGCTTCCAACGAGAATTTGTTGGAATCATAGCAACATAAAATTTTATGTTTCTAAAGGAGTACGATACAATCTTCTCCAAGAGTATTATACAGAGTTTTCCCTCCTCCAGTTATGTTCAAGCTATTTCTTATTTCTTTTGGCATGATCTATACGTCACAAATGAAACGAACAAATGCACAATTTTCAAAATAACTGTATTCATAGAAATACTAGGGGTCTCTTTGTTCTTGATTCCCCATGTGACATAGTATTTTATCTTCTGTTAATGTGTCTCAAAATAATATGCAATTGATAAATTTTATCTAAAAAGAATATTGAGATTTTTAACATATTTTCATGCATTTTTATTCATTTATGCATGTACATTGACTCATGACCAGACAACGTTATATACACATATTTATATATATATGGGATATGAAAAAAAGGTTACAGCATTATATACGCACCACCACTTGATCAGTTGGTATATATTGATGATGTTGCTCACAGTGGTCGAGACGATATGATGGGATGCCCTTAGTAGCTTGATGATATTATATACACCCATACCTATGCATGACACGACATTTATATGCATGTACATGACATTACAAATGTTTCAGAATTTACTAAGTTGTTCAGATTTATAGATGAATTTCTTTTTCCATGTTTCATTTATATCTTTTTCGTACTGATTTACTTTCTTACATACTCAGTACATTTTTCTTACCGACGCCCTATTTCACGGGGCCTGCATTTCATGCCAGAAGGTGCAGGTAGGAAAGATGACGGTCCCCCTTCTTAGGATCCTTGATCAGCGAGAGTTGGTGTACTCCATATGATCTGGAGCTGCTTTTGATTTTGGAACGATATGTTTATATATATATATGGGTATGACGTGGCTCAGACTGTCTTTGTACAGTTATACTTCTATCAGAGGTCTGTAGACAATATGTCTAGTTGAATAGTATGTGGCCTTGCCGGCTTCTAGTTTTGAGGTACATAGTTGTTACGACCCCAGTTCGTCCTCCGTGAACTATCGTGATGGCACCTATCCTCTACGATTAGGTAAGCCTAATAAATGCAAAAAAAAGAAACAATTGCGAAAAGAAAGTAATTAGAAACTGAGATAACAAAATAAAACAGTGTTTAAGATGCCTCCTGGCATATAACAGTACAAGAATCTCAACCTAACACTCCCAAAATTCGGAACCCCATGAATCACAAGCTAAGAGATTACATAAAAATCTCTAACTCTAGAAATGTCTATTAACAAGGAAAATACAAAAGGGCTATATTAATACAGAGAATAGAAAGAGACTCTTCGGTTTGCGAACGTGGAAGATATACCTCGAAGTCTATACAAGAGTGCCTTGCCTCATGTGTGATGAGTCTGAGTGGAAGTACTTGGATATGCACATGAAAAACATGCGCAGAAAGGGCATGAGTACACCACAACAGTACTCAGTAAGTGCCAAGCCTAACCTCGGTCGGATAGTGACGAGAAAAGCCGGGGCCCGACTGTGATTAAATAAAATACAAGGTGTAACGGTATATGATAAGACAGTATAATCAAGTGCAACAGTAAGAAGTACCACAGGATAGAAAGAACAACATCTATAACAGAGACAAAGTAATAACAATCGGGGATATCCAGGATAATTAAATGTAGTCCCAAATATAAATATCTAGTGGATCTCTTGGGATATCGTCCCATAGTCCAACTCATAGTGTCCGAAAATCTACCGGAATCCGGATTCGTAGTCCCAAATGTAATTATCCAGTACTGAGAGAATCTACTGGGTGCAGTCCCGTAGTTCCAATATAAAAGTGCAGGAGGATCTCCTGGAATACAAATATGTATTCCCAAAGTAAACATACAGGGGGATCTCCCAGAATACCGTCTCGTAGTCCCAAAGTAAACACACAACAACAACACGAAGGATACACAATTCAGTTCAAATTCCATACCAAGGTAAAACAAATATTTCTACCCTAGCACGTTGCACATAATCCAAATAAGGCAGTTTGAGCAAGTAAAGAAATTAAGTCAATTAGACATGCTTCCCCAGACTAACAACATACTTAAATTTCTAGTATAAACAGGAAAAAAGAAATACAATTATAATTACTCAATGAAAATCGAATTTTCAACAATTAGCACAATTATGTACTATTCACCTTACGTACAAGGCATTTCAAATATCAACAATACCAAATCCTAAGGGAAGTTCCCCTCCCCCCACAATGTTTGGGAAGCCACTTACCTCAAACCGGCTCAAAATCAAACAGAAATCATGCTCTTGCAATGAATACTCGACTCCAATGGGCCAAATCTATTCAATTCAATTGCATAATGTAAATAACACTTCAAGTAACTAATTCTACAAATAAATTCTAAGCTAATATGCGAAATTAGGTAAAATGACCAAAAGGCCCTCCGGGCCCACATCTCGAAATCAAGTAAAATTTACATTTTAAGAATCCTCATACTCACACGAGTCTAACCATGCAAAAATTATCCAAATCCAATGTCAAATTCCCAATCAAAACTCGAAATTTATGTCTAAGAAGTTTCTCCAAATTTTCCCAATTTTCATCTCAAATCCAAATTTAAAATACAAAACTAAAATTAGATTATAGGGCTACAAATAGAAAAGGATTAGGAATCGTTAGCCACTAATGTCCTCTTCAAAAATCTTCCCAAAATTGCCCTCTCCCGAGCTTGTCACACCTCCTTTTTTACACACCACCCCTAAGGATAGTGTATAAAGGAGTTTTTGCAATTAAAGTGACATTATTTGGAATGAGATTATTTATTTATCAGAGTCGCCACTTGGAAGAGTTTATTTGGTGTCCCAAGTCACCGGCTTATTTTGAATCCCAAATCGAGAAAAATTCGACTTTCCTTGTGAAGTCTGCGAGCCAAAAATTCCGACTAAGGAATTTTGTTAACCCGGGGGAAGGTGTTAGGCACCCTCAGATTCCATGATTCTAGCACGGTCGCTTAAAGTATTACAGTTGACCTATTATCTGATTTTAATATATGTTAAAACCTATAGTGTATATTTAAATTATTTACCGCTTTTAATTAATTTTAAAGAAGATTGAACGTCGTTTAAAACATGTCTTTGGATCGCGTCACATGAAACACACCCGCAATCCAAAACACATTTTATTCAATGTTTTAAGATTTGGATTTGGGTCACGTGAAAGGCGCACCCGAGTTTAAGAAGGTACTTTCCTAAAACGACCACATGTTGTTAACTTTGTGAGGGCCATAGAATTTGCTAAATGGCACGCCTCAAATTCTAAGTATTTTAAAGGAATCAATTTAAGCGAGGGCCACACATTTGTGATTTATTTGGCATGGCACACCTCAAATTTATTTTAAAAATGTATTTAAACTAAAAAGATCGGAGGGCCAAGACTATATTTTATCTAGTATAGCTCACCTCCCAATTATTTGAGAGAACATGAACATGCGAATAATTAAAAAGTTGGTTAATCCATAAAAGACTTAAAGTTGAAGAACAAACAAAGCTTGGGACAAGTAAGAGCCCGACAGCCTAATATGGCTAATTTCCATGGGTAATTCGTAAATCCAAATAAGCTATCCTAACTAAAGAGGATAGTTTCGATTCTAATGGGCTTCGTGGTCCAACGCCCATGGGGTAGCCCAGATCGTTGGGGCTAAAAAATAAAATCCCACTTGGAATCTTCATCGACTCCCATAGTATATGAATTTTAGGGATCTTAATATGAGTCCTAACCCCTGAACGAGTACCACCATATTAACAAACTACTGAACTTCCATTTTGATTTTTTAAAAATAACTTTGATTCATAAGCATTCAGGAATTCATACAGGAAGTACAAATGCGACTGCAATTATTAAACTAAGATTCAAATCTCTGCGCGTAAGCCAACATGAATCATGTGGTATACAAAACCAATTTTACCTAAACTCAAAAGCTTTAATGAATTCTCAAACCTAAAATAATGGATCCATTCTCGAATTTAAGTTCAATACTGAACATGTAATGATGCATTTAAAATGATAGACTGTTCCAAATTACACTTTCACATACATGCTTTAACTTTAACTGAAACAGCTTGGTAACAGCAGCAACTTCTACAATTTAGGTCCATAAACAAATAAAGGATTCAAGAAGAAAACAATCAAATCTTCAACAGAGAAGAGATCTACAGGATTGAATCTATGGAGATTAATGAATTTACTAACAATACTATTACAATTCCAATGCAAAACTCAGAACAATCATAACTTCATATCAACATGCTAAGTTTAAGGAATTAACATGACACTGCAAGAAATAAACTACATAAGAGGAGATTCTAACATCTAACAACAAAGAGTTTGATCTTCATATATTTCCATCAAAAATACTTCAACAAGCTATTCTTACATTCCCATAGTCAGAAATGTGTACCTGGAGAATGAAACAAAGAAGAAAATGAGAAGCCAACAGAATAAACACCAACAATTAGCATTACCAGTAACACAGACCCAGATCCAGGAAATTGAACCCACAGAATCAGTGTAAATCCAATAAAACAGTGATTTCAACAACAGATTGACCCAAAACTTGAATACCAAACAAACTTCAACTCATTTTAACCCTCAGTTGTTCATGAATTATTTTAGAGTAAGGATCTCAAAAATTTTAGAGATTTTTCCATTAGAACAGTAAAATCCTTGTATTTTTAGCCGTCTATATTTTCTATATTTTTAGCTCTTTTAAAATCTCTAAAATTTGATTTCTAAGTCTTTTGTGTAGGGTTTTAAGCAGAGGGGATTTGGGCCAGTCCGGGTCGGGTCACAATTTGGGCTGGCAGGTCAATTAAGAAAATTTGGGTAATGTGTATAGGCTTTGGGTAAACATTTGGGATGATTTTGGCTTTGAAATGGCCCAAGTTCCTAATTTAAACCCAATTAATTAAACTCCTTATTTCCTTTTCTTTTCTTTTTCTTTAATTAAAAATCCTAGAAAATAAAATTCTAGATTATCTAAAAAATGATAAATTAAACTAATTAGCTAATTATAAAAATTATAAAAGCTATTTAATCCTAAATTAAAAGAGAAAAATTAATAACTTAAAAATAAAAAGACAAAAAACGTGAAAATGAGTTATTTTGTGATTTTTATTTTTTTATAAAGCAAATAATTAACTAAATAATGTTAAAAAGGTAAAATTAAATCCTAAATGCAAATGTAATATATTTTTGGTATTTTTCATGTTTTAAATAAAACTTAAACATGCAAGAAAAATTCAAACAATTAATAAAATCTATAAGAATTCCTAAAAATGGTAATTAATTAAGGAAAAATCTATTTTCTTGGATTTTGTAGGAGTACTTCATATAAGGCAAAAATCACGTGCTTACAACTGCCCCTCTTTGCTCGAAAATGTGGAGAGTTTTTGGGCAAACATAAAGTAAGCAATATGAGGGATTTTTGCCCGTTTAAAACTCCATGAGAAGCATTTTTGAAAAGAGTCTGACCGAACCTTGTTTCAGAGGTTGCCTACATATCCATGGCTATAAAGGAATCAAGTTAGTGTAGTTCTGGAAGTTTTGGTAGCTGAGAGTACCAGGAGCTATGATTTCACTGTTGTTGCTGTTGTTTCTGCTTGCTGAGCTCCTTATTACACCAAAATGAAAAGTAAGAAGCTAATCTAGCAAATCTATCAATTACGAGTTACAAGATTCCTATATATAAATCTCTTGAAGCTTGATCTTGAGCCTTAGCTGGTTCTTGTTGTAGGCTCGATCTAAATCTTAATGCTCGTTAGCTGCAACCGCTGGTTCATTCTTCAGATTTTGTATCAAGGCGAGACATGAGAAGCTTGTGACTTCAATTAAATTTTTTAGCAGTCCGCGTCCTTCTCCACTTCGGCACTTTGAGTTCACTTTTTTTGTTCATTTTCTTCTTTTTCTTTATTTTGGATTGAGATTCATTCTTTTGGTCATCTCAAATCCTGTGCCTCGAGGTCAAACCTGCTTAGACTCCAAAGCAAACAAACGAACAAAATTTTCTGCCCTAGTTTCACTAGGAAAATTTCGTGAGTTATTTGCAACACAAATCTAAGCTATTTCTTTATTGAAAGCAATAAAAATCAGCATTGTGTACCCTTTGGGAATAGGGAGTGAAGCCCTAAATTAGGAAGATTGCCAGGTTATGCTGGAATGATTACCGGGTTATGCCGAAAAAGAAAAAGGGTCCTCGAGTTATGCCGGGGAAGTCATCGGGTTATGTTGGAAGAAAAGAAAAAGGTCCTCGGGTTATGCCGGGAGAAAATAAAAGAAAAAAAGGTCCTTGTGTTGTGCCGGGAGAAAAAAAAGGTCCTTGGGTTATGCTAGGGAGCTCCACGGGTTATGCCGGGAGAAAAGAAAAAGGTCCCTGGATTATGCCAGGGAGGTCCACGGGTTATGCTGGGAGAAAAGAAAAAAGGTCCTTGGGTTATGCCATGGAGGAAAGAAAAAAGGTCCTTGGGTTATGCTAGGGAGGTCCACGGGTTATGCCGGGAGAAAAGAAAAATGGTCCTCGGGTTATGCTAGGGAGGTCCATGGGTTATGCCAGGAGAAAAGGAAAAAGGTCCCCGGGTTATGCCGGGGTGGAAAGAAAAAAGGTACTTGGGTTATGCCAGGGAGAAAAGGAAAAACATCCTTGGGTTATGCTGGGGAGGTCCGCGGGTTATGCCGGGAGAAAAAGAAAAAGGTCCTCGGGTTATGACGAGAATAACTAGGGAATGTGGCCCTATGTTGTAAAGGATGCAGCTAGAGATTGAAGGCCCTATGCTACCATGATTTTTTTTCTTTTTAAGTTTAAGAAAATGAGTAAAAATGCAGGAAAGAACTTGAAAGAGACTTACCTTTTGTATTGATTATTGCTGCAGAGCTGTTCCTAGCTTCTGTGCATTTCCCTTTTTGGTTGCACTTGCTTCTTGCACGGTTGCTTTGGATTACACGTGTTTTATATTTTTTAAAACAAATAACAATTATAGGTTTGAAATGGTGGTTGGTTTGTGGCCTTGATTGTTTGATCACTGGATCTTGGCCCAATTTTTGTTGAGATACTCCGCTACTTGCTGGCTTTTTTGAAGATTGATCTCTCTCCTAAAATCGAGGAACTCAACTTTTCAGAATTTCTCATGACGGCTCACCCGTATGGGGCTTTGGTCCTTTCACTTTATTCCGCCTTTATGGGGGCTTGTGACTTTGGATTTCTTTTTATTTTCAATAACTTTGATTTCAGAGCATCGGGATCCCTTGGCTTTTCAAATCTTTTCCGAGATGGTTAGCCACGTGGGACTCAACCTTTTTAACTTCATTTTGCCTTTGTGGGCATTTGACTTTGATTTCCTTTCTTTTTAGGAGTTTTTCAATTTCATAACATCAGCCGCCATGGCCAGTCGAGGTCGACTTATGCTCCTGTCGAGGCTGGGTGCCTTTTTGCACATTAGCTCGCGTCAAATGAGAACCCTGTAAATCAGTCTTGCCATCCCTTCTTTGTCTTAGTTCCGGAATAGTGTTAGACCAAAAGGGATTCAAAGAAAATAAACAATGGAGCGGAGAATGAGTTGAAAACAAGAAGTGTACCTTTCGGGGAAAGGAAAGAAGGACTTATCTAGAGTACATGCGGACTTCAATAAACATGACATGCCTTTTGGACTGGATGCCTGATTTGTGTAAACCGTCCGACTTTCAGAAATTCATACAACTTTTGCTTCAATATTCGAGAAACCTTGCTAGGACTTTGTCAGTGTCGATGGCTGTGAGGATTCTTTTTTCAATCAGGGGCGCCCTTTGCAAGTTCTCACGAGCTGACCTCTCTCATTTCTCTTCTCACCATCGCCTTATAGTGCTCTTTGCGAGTTTTCACTAACAAGACTCTCTCATTTTTCATTTCTCTGCTTACCATCGCCTTATGGTACCCGTGTGGGTTTTCACCAATAAGACTCTCTCATTTTATTTCTCTCATTTTTATTGCATCGGATCCAAGTAGCTGTATTCTCTGATCCTTGAACATTTTCACCGATTGATCGGAAGGACTTGAAAGGATTTGGGTAAAAATAATTTGGATCAAATTACAACTTTGGAACCATTCAGGCGGGATCATTGCCGAACCATTATAACACTTGCCCTAGTTTCACTTTTTGGGGGGCTTTTGATAATTATTTTGGTGTGACTGAACCCAAGAGAGAGGCTGCCTACGTATCCTTTCAGAATCAAGTCGAACGTAGTTCAAGAAAACTTTGTTTTTGATTTTCTTTTGTTTTTCTATTTGTTTCTTTTCTTTTCTTTCTTTTTTTCTTCATTTTTCATTTCTTTTTCTTTTTCCTCTCTCTGTTTTTTGTTCATCTTTTCTCTTTTTTTTCATTTTCTTTGCCTTTTCTTCCTTTATATTTCTTTTTTTTTCAATTCATTTTTCAATAACATTTTCAGGTTCCAAAGAGGGTAATCAAAGAATGGGAGCCGGCTCAAAAGGTTTGCAAAGGGTTGATAGTATTTGGGTAGCGAGAACGAAAGCCTTCGTCATCCCAACAGGAGAATATTAGAACTATACGGAGGATCCAACATAGTACCTTTTCACTGCATTTGCATCGACAGTTGCTTCAGGGATATTTTCTTCGATGTGTCCCAAGTACAACGTACTCTTTTAGCAGTACTCTTGTTGCAATGTATGAAACTTTCCACTCCGGAACCAATTTTCCTTCAGCTGTTCCAACTCTTTGTTTTATTTCCTCAAACTTATCTTCTTGGAATTTTGACTCTTGATTCATTATTTTGAAGTTTGACAGTGTTTTGGGATCAGGGCATGAAGTCTGCAAACATGTCATGTTATTGAAATCTGCATTTAACAGAACTGAAAAGAGAATAAGAAAAATGATAAGATGAAGAAAAGAGACATTCCAAGACAATGAAATATTAATTTCATTTGATTTTTGATTTTTTTTTTATTTTGATTTTTTTTCAATTTTTGAAGAGAGAAGGGTTTAATCGGAAAGCAAGTCAATAAAGCAAAACATCCGGATCACACCCTGAGACAATCCGGATGCAGAAAGGATAGCAAGACTGGTTACCGAGACTCCCGTCTAAACTTTTCATGCTTGGCAACTATTTTTTGGCTTTTCTTCCGCCTCGGCAATGGCTGCAATGGCCTTCAGTGCCGGGTCAAGTTCCTAATTTTCAGAAATCATTCTGACTACTGGCCGGTTGTTGTTGGTAGGCAACAGATTGTTCATCACATTAGGAGCTTCTTCATCCCGAAAATATAATTCTTTCAGCTTCAGTCAAATCTTCAACTGCCCTTTTGAGAGTCCAATAGTCCTTTGTACTGTGTCCTACTGCTCCAGAGTGTTATTCACATATATTATCGGCTCGGTGCGAGGGGCACTCGGGGTTTGGCTGGTTCGGGACAACTGGCTGCAATAGATCTAGCCTGATTAACTTTTGGAACAAGCTTGAATACGATTCACCAATACGGGTGAACTGATTATTTTAAAAGGCTCTCTTGGGCGAGGATTATATTTGGGATCATTTGGTTGGTGATTATATGGAGCTTGGTAAGGATGGGCATTTTCGAGAGATGGAGCTCAGCTTTGTGTATGGTGTTGTGGCTATGTGTAAGATTGCACATTCGTCACCGCATAGAGAGGCGGTGCCATGACATAAGCAGCATCTGGGAGGGGGTAATAATGTTGATGGACCATAGGAGGCACACATGACTGACTGAATGACCTGTAGGCCCTCCTCGAGCTTGAAACCATCATGACTCCCTCCTCATTCCCATTTCTGTTCATCAAACCCTCTGAACCATTTTAAACATCTGGTGATGTGGCTTTGAAAGCAGCATGACTCAAGATTCAGCCCGTTTTTAAACCGTTTTCAACTATTTCCCTAATTTTGATAGCCTCAGCAAACGGCTTACCCATAGCAGACATCATGTTTTGGAAGTAATAAGCCTCTTGGGCTTGCAGAAAGACTATGATCATTTCAATTTCATTCATTGGATGCTTTACCCTGGCAGATTCCTCACGCCATTTGATAGCATATTCGTGGAAGCTTTCCGCGGTTTTCCTTTTTGAATTGGACAAAGTGTTCATGTCGGGAGTAGTGTCCACATTATACTGGAACTTGCGGACAAAATCTCTAGCCATATTGTCCCACACATGCCAGTGAGTAATTTCTTGATCTGTATACCACTCAGAAGCGATTTTGGTGAGGCTTTCCCCAAAATAGGCCATTAGCAACTCCACTTTTCCACCAGCACCCCTCAACTGGTTACAGTATCGTTTCAGATGAACAACTGGGTCTCCATGCCTATCATACTTTTCATATTTTGGCATCTTGAAGCCAACCGGCAAGTGCACATGGGGAAACATATAGAGGTCGAAATATGAGACACTCTTTTGGCCACTCAGATCTTGCATGTTTTTCGGGCTTTGTTCCAGGCTCTTCATCTTCCGAGCAATTTCCTCTTGCTTGGTATTTTTAACAACCTTTTCTTGCTCCACCGAGAGATCACATCGCGGAGGTTGAGTGAAAGATTACGGGGTCACATATGTTATTTCTGATTGAAGTTGCGGACCCTGAAAGGTGAATATTGGAGGTGGTGCCCTTAGAGCTGGTGCCTGGGGGCAAAACACAGAAGGCATGCTAGGATCATTGGAGGGCATTAGAGGGTGCCCACATGAGATGAGCAGGTCAGGCACAGGGGCATTGATAACTTCACTTGACCTGGGGATCAACTCAGGGAACCCGGAGATTGCACTTGGAGGTTCCATATCATTAGACCAGGCGTCCCACATTTCCAATATGCGGAGATGCAACATCTTATTCTCTTCAG
>MU742817.1:8961-43216 GCA_026770625.1 Nicotiana glauca
ACCGTGAGTCTTATATGTGTTGGATTCGGATTTAATGATACATCTGTATTGCTTGGGTTGATGAGTATCATATATTGTGATTGGTTTGGCTTATTGGAGCATTTGGGCTCAGACTAGAAATTGTTATCCAGGAATTAGGTGATAAAAAGTGAAATGTGTAGCGATTGGTCCCTTGCCGGGACGTAAGTAATTATTATTATATTCTCCCTTGTCGGGACGTAAGTAATTATTATTATATTCTCCCTTGCCGAGACGTAAGTAATTATTATATTCTCCCTTGCCGGGATATTTGAATTGATAATTGAATTCCTTTGCCGGGACTTTCTATTGATGGTTGCTACTCCCCTCGCACTTGAGTTTCGGTCGTTGTCTGGGCGAGTTCTTGATATTAAATGTTGAGGATCGGGTTGCACGCTGCAACGGAATTGATTATTTATGATTATTGAGGATCGGAATTGATTGTTGAGTATTCTCCTGTTATTGTATATATCCGTACAGGTTGTTTGTGGTAGGTCCTGTCTAGCCTCGTTACTACCTCGCCGGGGTTAGGCCAGGCACTTACCAGCACATGGGGTCGGTTGTGCTGATGCTACACTTCTGTGCCTTTTTGTGCACAGATCAGGAGGCAGCTTACGGACCGCCGCAGCAGTTCTAGACCGGGAGCCGACCTTCAGTCCAGAGACTCTCAGGTAGCTTAGCTGACGTCCGCGGGCTCGGAGTCTCATCTATGTCACCTCAGTTTGTTTATTTGTATCGAGACAGACTCTTGTGTATTTTCTTTCAGACTGATGTTTTTAGTACTCCTTAGTGGTCCATGAGTGGTGACATCAGATACTGGGTAGAGATATATTTTAAACTTTCGCATTATGATATCGTTTTTGTTAAAAGTCTTCCGCATATTTTAAGTATTTATTTCAGTTTATCATATTGTCCTAGATAAAAAACTTGTGAAAATGTTTAAGTAATTGGCTTGCCTAGCTCCGATAGTAGGCGCCATCACGACCTCGGTGGTGGAAAATTCGGGTCGTGACACCTTGGCAGCACAGAAACAAAAAAGTTCAACCGATTTGACATTATTGTTAAAGAGCATAACGGAGATATAGAAATATTAAGTATTTTAGTAGAGTATTATTGTATTTAATATATGTCAAAATTAGCTAACTATAATTAATTACTAATAATTCTAGTTAAATAAAGTGACATGTGTTGATTGTTTAATGGCTGGGTGTAATACCCGATGCGAGTAAGTTTTTGCCGAGTTTCTTTGTATGGAATTAGGAATGATCATAATAAACCACCATGTAACACAGTGGACAAATAAAATCTCTACATTATTAACCTGATGTCTCCGATTCATATGTATTCGAAAACTTAGTTGTTTGGGCCTAGTACACCTATAAGGGATGCTAGCTAATTTTATAATTAACTGACTCATTAGATTTAACTATAGTTCTCTAGTGCAGTTAAATACTATTATGGGTGTTGGGAGACTTGTTCACAAGAGAGGGTGGCTAGAGGTAGGGGTGAACAAAGGAAATCGATAAACCGCACCAACTCGATAATCCGAGTCAAACCGAGAAAAAAAACCCGACTATGGTTTGGTTTGACTTGGTTTGGTGTGGAAAAAGAAAACCAGACCATAATTGGTTTGGTTTGGTTTTAACTAAAGAAAGTCAAACCGAAACCAAACCAACCCGACATTACATTAATATATAAATATAATTATTGTGATGTAATTTATAAATATTTCTTTAAAATTTTTTATAATTTTATCTTTTAAGCTTTTATTTTGGACTTAGAATTTGAATGATCCAATAAGTTTTATAGCAAATAACATTAGTAAACTAAATAATGCTAACAAAAGTCTAAACCAATATCAAATCAATACTAATGTTAACAAAAGACATTCAATTCAATACTATGAACGAGAATATATTGAATATTTATATTTTATTTTGCAATAACTTAGATAAAAAATACATTATCTTTTTTTTTATTTTTCTTTATTAGCATCTAGTCATGTGATTAACACTCCCTTATTAGTCTATTTATTTTATCATGACTTATTACTTTTAGATTATGTTTATTTTTATTTTAGTTTTTTAATTATCAATATTTATATTACATAATTTTATTGTCTTTATTGTTGAATATTTTAGTATAATGCCATGACACATTTCATATTTTGTATTATTTCTTGAATTATATTTTATATAGTTGTATCTTACTAGGATTAAATAAATATTTTGAGCACAATTTATATGTTTTGTTCTACGAAGATTTTACCGAAAAAAAAAACTCGAAAAAACCCGAAAAACCAGAAAATCCGAGAAAAACTGAGAGCGAAAAACCCGAGTTTTATTGGTTTGATTTGGTCTTTAAATTTAATAACCCGATATAATTAGTTTGGTTTGGTAATTATAAAATCCGAACCAACTAGAGTTAGTTTTCTGCATCTAAATTTAGAATTAATTAAGCTGTAAAAATAAGGGGTTCGTTCGTCAAGTGAGGACCTTAACGACCAGTAGTTCGAGTCGAAAACATTAAATTTGTTTTATCAGTAAACTATGCATAAAGGAAAAGAAAGAGTCTTCGATTGTGAATTATAATGTGAATTCACAATGTGAAAAGAGCTGCATTTTTGTTTTTTGTTTTTTTCTTGGTTAAGGGCTGCTGGTATTCGATTGTGAAAATTAAACCAAATCATAACTGGTAAGACTTAAGGAAGTTGAAATGATTATACTGCATTTCTCCAACGTTGACAATTAATTAAATTGGATTTTCTTGTTACTTTGTCATGTGAGTCCACATTTACAAAAGCTATAATACATTCAATGGAGGCATTATTTTTCATACTTTTATGCAAAGTTTGATCCTCTGTGATGACTCATTTTCAATTGCTATAATGTTCATGTATAATTAGCTTAATCAATGTTTCTAACTAACACGATTTCGATTTAGCTTAATGATAATGTAAAGCACTTACCTCAGAGAAACCCTCAACAGGAAAATTTAATTAAGAATTACTAATATCAATTGAAAATGGTCGATAAAAGTGATTGACACTTTATCAACTTCAATCTCCAAAGGAAAAGCCAAAAAGAAGGAAAGTAGCAAGTTGATCTATCTATTTATGAGAGTATTTTTATCACCTAATGTCGATAAGGTTTGACTTTCAAATTTTAATAACTTATAATAACGGATAATCTTTTATGATTATTCTGATTTGGTAGCATAATAGCTATTTATATTAACGATTCGTATAAGCTTGCCGTACGAGACTAATGAAATATGAAACCAACTGTATCACATAGTATCTTTTTTTTTTTTAAGACAAATTTTCAAGATATGAAAATTAACTGCAATGATAAAAATAAAATAAAAATTATTTTATTGATGAATCTTTGTGGGTACAAATCTGGTTGCTACATTTATTCTCCTCTCCAAATTGTTTTTTGTTGTTTAAGAGCTTAAGCCGTGTATTTCTCGAACGTAGGATGGTACGGACTTCCTTGGATATATTGATCTCTATGAAAAGGAAGATCGTTTATTGATCACTTCAACGACTTCGAGAAAGATAATATTTGATATCCCTGATCTCTTTGTAAATATTTCAAAAATTTTATGAAATTTTGCGATATCACATAGTACATGATTAAATATTTTGGTAAATTATTTTAATTATAATAAAATTTGGCATTCTGTATACGGTGAAACGGGGCCTACCCAATTTTTCTATTTGATCGAGGCTAGGGAATTGCATCGAAGGTCGGTCTCACAACGGACTAGATCGAGTTCGAGGAACGAGGCACTTATCGGAGATCGAGGCAAGTAGCGATCAAGACTGAAAGAAACAGTCATCGAGCAAAGCACAATAACAGAAAGACAAGATATCTGTGACTGGCCGAAGATCATGGCATAAATCTCGGAACGGATTAAATCAAGGGCGGTTATTTAGTTAATCATGGGATTTACTTCCGTAATTAGAATTGTACCATAAATGGGATTCCTCTACTATATAAAAAGGGTCTTAATAATCTTGTAATTATCTTACATTCCCGCATATCAAAGAATACATTATTCTATAGCTTATACTCTTGTTCATCAGTTTACTTCATAACTACTTCGGGCACCGATCAGTTCGAGGGCACCTAAGCTCGAGGGCCGAACCTTGTTCTAACACTGGTTTGCTTAATTTTGTTGTGAATTTCTGCTACTGATTTCCATATTCATAAATTGATATTAGGTGAAATTACGTGTCCTTAAAGCCACATTATAAGTTTAACTATTATCCAATTTTTAGGGTAAACAGTTTGGCGTCCACCGTGGGGCTAAGGATAATAGTGATTGCCTAGTATTAATCGTCAGAACACACAATGCTTTTATGCTTGTTCTTGTAAGAATATTTGATTTCAGGAATTAACATGTCAAACTCTCAAGAAGCGCCTACTCATACAGACGACGGCCTTGGTGTCCATGGCGAGAACGAGAGCATAGTCACTCCGGGAAACGGAGTACCTCCAGTCAATCCCGATGGACCACCAACCATATATCCAGTCGATGTCAGCTCTCGCGTTTCCATTCATGAAAATTTAGGCGCCGACCTTGAAAGTAGCGTCCGCAGAGACGCTTGAGCAACCGACCAGAAGTCATAGAGTGGTGAAGAAGGCGGGATTAGCCTTTTAATGATATTTGAATGTTGCAGACTCAGTAAACTGCGATAGCGCAACTCCAAAATCAAAATCAAGTAAAAAGAAGAATTGAGCTCGATACATCACATGAAATTATTCACAAGGTCAAACCTATACAAGGAAAAATCGAATGATAACGGATCGGGACTGTCCCCGCCATCATGAAGATGCTCGAGGAACTCACTAAACAGATCGAATCAGGAGAAAAGAAAATCGAGGCTAATGATAAAAAGGTAGAAATATACAACTCACGGGTTGATCAAATACCGGGGGCACCCCCAATTCTAAAGGGTTTAGATTCAAAAAAGTTCGTAAAAAAGCCTTTCCTACTAAGTACGGCTCCAAAGCTCATTCCAAAGAAGTTCTGTATGCTAGAAATTCCCAAGTACAATGGAACCACTTATCCTAATGAGCATGTCACTTCTTATACATGCGCAATTCCATTGATTCCTTCGCCATGCTCGCTGATTTGTTCGTAAAGGCACATGCCAGAGCAATAAAGGCCGCGACTAGGAAGTCGGACTTCTTCAAGGTGAGACAAAAAGATAATGAAATGCCGAGGGAATTCTTATCTCGATTCCAAATGGAACGCATGGATCTACTCCTAGTCACCGATGATTGGGTTGTCCAAGCTTTTACTCAAGGTTTGAACGAGCAAAGTTCGATAGCATCATGATAACTAAAGCAGAATTTGGTTGAATATCCAACTATGACCTGGGTTGATGTACATAATCTATACCAGTCAAAGATCAGAGTCGACAATGATCTGTTGGGAGACCCTTCTGGTTTCGTTTACCCAGATAGATTCGAAGTCACAACTCAAAGAGACATCGATAGAGAGCCCTGATCAAATAGAGATTGGTACCAACCATACAACGCAGATCGTAGAAATAATGGACTGGGATGTAATCCCGTTCGAATTAATTGAAGGAATGATCGAGGGCAAAGCATTTGAGGGATCATGAGTAAGAGTGGCTTCGGTAAACATGTCGAGCCCAAAGAAGAGCCACAGTTATCAGAATACAACTTCAGCATCGATGCATCAAGTATTGTATCAGCTATCAGACGAATCAAGAATACTAGGTGGCCCAGACCCCTATAAACCGATCCGAGTCAAATGAACTCTAACCAAATATGAAAATACCATGAGACCCATGGTCACAAAATGGAAGACTACAGACAATTAAGGGAGGAGTAACTTGATTATTCAATGAGGATGGCCTTTGAGAGTTCTTGAGTGATTTAGTTAAAAATCACTTCAGAGAAAGGGATACAAAAAGGAAAAATAAAAAGGAGGAACCGCATCACGTGATTCATATGATTGTTGGTGGGGTCGATATTCTTCAAGGATCGGTATTTAAGCGCATCAAAGTGACAATAACAAGGGAGAAGCGTACTCGAGACTATTTGCCAGAGGAAAACTTATCTTTCAACAACGAGGATGCGGAGGTGATCGAACAACCTCACAACGACGCACTTGTAATATCTATCCTTGTGAATAAAGTTCAAGTTAAACATGTATTGATTGATCCAGGCAGCAAGACAAACATCATTTGATCGAGGGTCGTAGAGCAACTTGGTCTCCAAGATCAAATTGTGCATGCAGCTCGAGTACTCAACAGCTTCAACATGGCAAGTGAAACTACCAAAAGGAAATCATTTTGCCAGTAAACGTGGCCGGGACTATCCAGGAAACAAAGTTCCATGTAACCAAAAGTGATATGAGATACAATGCTATGCTCAGAAGATCTTGGATTCATAATATGAGGGTAGTACCTTCGACGCTTCAGCAAGTCTTGAAGTTCTCAACACCGGAAGGAATCAAAATGGTGTACGACAAACAACTCGCCACCAAAGAGATGTTTACAATCGACGAAGTAGTACCAGTATCGGTGCTTTCATCAGCAAAGGGATCAGAGTCAAATGGAAAACAAGAAGTCAAATAGCAACCATAGGCATCGGCCTCGGCCCCATCAGAGGAGCAGGAAATCTTCGAGGATGAAAATTATGTGATACCTCGAACCTTTATAAGCCCCGATGATTTTGATGCAACGAAGTCAACGGTCGAGGAACTAGAAAAACTCATACTAATCGAACATCTTCCCAATCAAAAGATGTCCCTGGGCACGGGGTTAACTACCGAGTTCAGGGAAAACTCGTTCAATTCCTTTTAAATAACATGGATTGTTTTGCTTGGTCATACCTGGATATGACATGAATCCCACCGAAGATCACAACGCATCGATTGAGCCTGGACTCGAAGTTCAGACCGATAAAGCAAAAGAGAAGCCCCTAGTTCGAGGTAAAACACGCCTTCATTAAGGACGAGTTTACCAAACAAAATAAGATCTATTGGGGAAGTAAAATATCCCGAATGGTTAGCAAACGTAGTTGTAGTCCCTATAAAGGGCAATAAACTTAGAATGTGTGTAGATTATAAAGATTTAAATAAATCATATCCCAAAGACTTTTTTCCTCTGCGGAATATCGATCGCATGATCGATTCCACGGCCGGCCACGAGATCCTTAATTTTCTGGATGCTTACTCCAGGTACAACCAAATTAAAATGAAATCGGAGGATCAGGAAAGACTTCATTCATCACTAAGTATGGCACCTATTGTTATAATGTAATGTCGCTTGGGCTAAAAATGTTGGTGCTACTTACCAGTGCCTGGTGAATCGAATGTTTGAAGAATAATAGGTAAATCAATGGAAGTATATATTGACAATATGCTAGTTAAGTCCCTGCCCGCATAGGACCATTTAACACATTTGCAGGAAACTTTCAACATATTGAGAAAATATAAAATAAAGCTCAATCCTGAGAAATGTGTATTCGGGGTCGGTTCGGGCAAGTTCCTCAGCTTTATGGTGTCAAATCGAGGAATCGAGATCAACCCCAATAAAATCAAGGAAATTGAAGACATCATAATCGTGGATATCGTTAAGGCCGTATAAAGATTAACAAGGCAGATAGCCGCCTTAGGCCAGTTCATCTCGAGGTCTTCAAATCAAAGTCACGGGTTCTTCTCCTTACTCAAAAAGAAGAACAATTTCGCTTGGATCCCGGAATGCCAACAGGCGTTGAAAGATTTAAAGTGGTATCTTTCGAGGCCATCATTGCTTCATACTCTGATAGTGGACGAACAACTCTACTTATATTTGGCAGTCTCGAAAGTTGCGGTAATTGGTGTCCTAGTTTAAGAGGAGAAAGGTAATCAATTTCCTATTTACTATGTTAGTCGAACTTTAGGTGAAGCCGAGACCCGGTACCTACACTTAGAAAAATTAGTGTTTGCTCTAATAAGTGCCTCTAGGAAATTAAAACCATATTTTCAGTGTCACCCAATTTGTGTGGTAACCACTTACCCTATTCGTAATGTTCTACACAAGCCCGAACTATCGGGCCGATTTGCTAAATGGGCTGTCGAAATTAGTGGAGATGATATTAAGTATCAACCACGAACAACCATCAAGTCTCAAATCTTAGCAGACTTTGTGGTGGACATTACGCCAGCCCTCATACCCAAGGTAAAAAAGGAACTTATGTTAAAAACATGTACATCTTCGGGGGGAGGGGGTGGACCCTTTACAAAGATGGCGCTTTGAATGTGAAGGGATCCGGGCTAGGCATCATTTTGAAGCTGCCCATAAGCAATATAATTAGATAATCTATCAAAACCTGAGGCCGAGTATGAGTCCTGTCACACCTCCTTTTTCGCTACTACACCCCGTGAAGGGTATAATACAAGAGGTTTCTCCAATTAAAGGACAATCAAAAAGAGATTCGTTTATTAAGAGGTTCAGAGTCGCCATTCGGGAAATTTATGGTGTCCCAAGTCACCGATTTGAATCCCGAATCGAGGAAAGGGTTTGACTCTGTATTACAGTCGCGAACCAGAAATCTGAGTAAGGAATTCTATTAAACTGGGAGAAGGGGTTAAGCATTCTCGAGTTCCGTGGTTCTAGCACGGTCGCTCAACTGCTATATTTCGCTAAAATCTGATTTTATACATGTTAAAACCTATAGTGCAATTTTAGAATTATTTTATTGCTTTTAGTCAAATTTTAAGAAAGTGGACGTCATTTAAGAACGTGTTTTCGGATCACGTCACATGAAATGCACCCGGATCCTCGACACATTTTTATTCAACATTTTGGGATTCGAATTTGGGTTGCATGAAATGCACACCCGTATTTAGGAAGGTAAAATTATTAAAACGCACCTAAAGCGACCAACAAGTTATTATCTTTGCGGGAGGCCGGGAAATTCGCTAAACGGCACGCCCCGAATTCTAAGTATTTTAATATAAGCATTTAACGAGGTCCCCACAATTTATGCATTTTGTTTGGCGAGGCTCATCTCATCTTATTATTTAAAAAGCCATTCTAGAGCGGACTATAATTTTCTATTGGGTTTGTCTCTAAAGAGCCTTAGTTAATTGATGTTGTAAAATCCGGGCGTCAAGTTCAAGTTCGAATTCAAACAAAAGAGAAAATCTTTTAATTTGAACCCGCTACCTAACTCGAAAGCCCAAATTTATATTATATTAAACTATGAAGTAAGGCCTCTAAACCAATTCAAAAATAATGAATTTTAGCAGAGCTTGGATGAGAGTCCATCAAATAGTAGGCCTATTCAGGGGCCCAAATTGAGAGTGAATTGGATTTGTGGAGTTTATGCTCTAGTTTATGAAGCAGATTGTAATTGGGCTTCTATCACATGACCAAGCCCAAGTCTCACAAGAAACAGGATGTCCAATTTTACTTCGTGAATTAACCTAAATGCAATATTGATTTCAATTTGGCCTATTAAACTCCTTTTTACCGAGTGGATAGTTATTGTAGCCGGAGATCCATTAATTTTCAAATTAGGCAATCGTGTACAATTCAAGTGATATGCATACTAATAACCTTGAAATCTAGCAGCCTGCATTTTAAAACCTCTAAATTATGGACAGATAATTCAGGAGTAATTACTAATGTCCTCTCTGATTTTAAACAAACAATGTAGCAAATGAAACCTATAACTCCAGGGGAGGCCTTCAATGCTTTAGTAATGGATATATATGTTGTCTCCGGATTTTAAATAGAGCCAATACATTCTAATCCTTGTGATAAACTAACTAATATCATCAAGCCAACATCATGTTTTGAGTTTGATTATCGAACATAATAACAAGCCTAACACGAATTGAGCCTAACACTGTTCAACAGAGCATATATATGGTTCTATAGCATTCAACAATTTGACCGGAACACAGTCCACACAGTCCTATCAATATAGAAAAGTGAATTGCATTTAATTAAAGTTAAAGTACATCTTGCACTTCAATTCCTCTTCTAATTTGATTATATATCGAATTCACATTCGTAAGTCGCTTGAGGCTGGAACAAGTACCCGGAATTTGAGGCAAAACAGAGGAGAAGGAAGAGTTAGCAAGCAATCGAGCAATCAACAGTAGGATTCAACAGCACAAGACGGATTTTGGATTCAAAATAGCATCACATAGCCCATTATTCAATTAGCAGAAGAATAACACCACAAAATGACCAAAACAGGCTTGATCAAACTCAAATTAACTCGAAGTGCAACCTAGGCACATCTCTGAATTTAGGCAACCAAATACCAGGAATATCTCAAACTATTTCTGCTCTTAACTAAGCTAGGAAACTTGTATGAGCAGCTAGAATTTGAAACTGGAGGAACTTCAATAAAATAGGATTTTTGGACTTTTTGTATTGTTTTTTTTTTGGATTTTTTAAGAACTTTGATCTAAACTGAAATTCTAAACTCTCAGCTTTCAAACTATCTGTTTTTTTTTTTTTTGAATTTGAAGTTTTCCAGCTCTTTAAAACTTGCAGAGAAATTTTAGAGGGAATTTTCAGATCTTGACCATTTTGGGGAATTTTCAGATTCTAAATCTTGCAAATGAAGGCATTAGACATGCCTTTTATAGGCAAACTTCAGGGGGAAGCTTCTAGATTTCCCTCACCCTTCCCCCCCCCCCCCTTTTATTTTAGATTTTACCCAAATAGTCCTTTTTCTCTGACTTGTTGCTCAAGTTGCATTACTAAAATTGCTTAAACCTACACTAAGACCCCCTTCTAGAAGAGTTTAGGGCATTCTATTTTAACCTACAGCATTTTAACCCATTTTAAGTGTCCCAAATATCCCTGAACACCCCTGAAATTACTAACCTAAGTCAAACTATCCTATCCTTTTGACTGAACCATGGTTAATAACCAAATTAACTAAACTAAGCCTAACAATTACTTAAATATATACATTCAACTTAAAGAACAAATACTACTCAAAATCACACATCAAAAGAACTCAAACTTATTCGAACAATTTCACAACTACTGATTTGGAAACACAAAATTAAACTAATAGAACAAACTTAGAGAATTTAAGCAAAACAGCACAACTTAAACATGATTAACCCTAAAAGACTCAAATCACAACCAATACTAACCGACGAACAAATTATTGAAGACAAACTCGTCAGTAATCAAAGCAAAACTTAACAGAGAATACAACTAAACTAACAATTAAACCCTTAAACTAATCAAAATTAAACAAACACCTAACTATCTAAAGCTAACGAAAATAAAAATCAACTCAAGATCAAACAGAATTAAACTAAAAAAAAATCAGAGCACTTAGAATCTGAACAGAACAATCAAGCAAACAGAATCAATCACAAAATCAAAACAAAAAAATCAGAAAAGAGGTGACCAAAACCAAAACGAAAATTAATTTAGAAACAATCAAACAAGGAAGAAAGAACTTGGAATAAACAATCGAACTATACCTAGAGCATTTTTGAATAAAACCTATACCTAAGCGAAGGACGAAATTGAAAACAGACTTATGAAGCAGAAATCATCATAGAATTAACTCAAAACTATATGTAAGAAAAAGAAAATAAAAACAAATTGTAAAAAACTCACTGTTATGACTCTAGGGTTTTGCTGCCTCTTTGATTCAAAATTGGAACTACTCCGGCGAGATTCGAGTGCTTTTAGTAACAGATTTGTTATGAGGGAAGTGAGAGGGGCGTGTGGTATGAATTTGAGGTCGATTGGGTGAACTAGGGTTTTGCCGGAATCTTTGATTCAAGATTCGAAGAAATCGACTAAGATTTGGGAAAAAATAACCATGGATTTGGAGATGGGAGAAGGAGGTGGTTCGGGGGTGTATTTTTGAGCGAGTTTGGAGGGGTGGCGGAGTCGTGCACGGTGGTGGCGGCGCCTAGGGTTTGCTATATTCGAGACTTTTAGCTAGGGTCGAAGATTTCAAGTGTAGATAAGGATAGAGGAGGGAGGGAGGGAGGAATCTTTAGTGAAAAGTTGGGCGTTATTGGACGCCGCCCGCCGTTGTGGGGCGAATTCCGGCGGCGGAACACGGCGGCGTTACAGGGTCTGTATATGGGGTGAAGGAGACGAAGGCTTGGGGGTAGGGGGCGGTCCGGCCATTATATATGAAAATTAAATCAGTTCCCAGCCGTTGGATCAGAGATCCTCGACGGCTGGGATTTAAGACCATCAAAATGGGGTCGTTTGGTATAGTAACGGGGCAAACCAGATTTAGTTTGGGCCTGGACAGACGGGGGTTGGGTATGGACTGGTTGGGCTAAGATTTATCAATTAAAATGGCCCAATTTTGGGTCTTCATTAGGACAACCCATTTTTCTTTTTAATAGCTTTTTTTTCCTCTTTTTCTTTTTTTTTTATTTTGGTATTTATATTTTCTGATTTTACTAAATACCAAATCAACAAATAAAAATCTAGATTGACTTCTAAAATTATATTATTCAATTACTAATTAAACGCAAACCAAGACAATTAAGAGTATAAATGCCAAAAGAACCAATTTTGCTATTTTCTTTATTTTTAAAGTAACTTTACTACTAATTAATCCTAAAATGTGAAATTAACTCCTAAATACAAATGCCAAGTATTTTTTTTGTATTTTTCACTAATTAAAATGCACAAATAAAATGCAATCAATTGTCACCAAAAATTCACAAAATTGCAACATAATGAAAGAAATCATTTTGTTTGAATTTCTGGGAGTAATTCATATAGGGCAAAAATCACGTGCTCACAGCTGCCCCTCTTTGCTCGGAACATGAAAAGTTCTCGGGCAAAGATAAGTGAGCGGATACGAGCGATTTTTGCCCGTTTGAATACTCCGTGTGAAGCATTTTTAAAAACCGTTTGACCGAAGAACCCTTCTTCAAAGGTTGCCTACATATCATTGGCTAAAAAAGAATCAGGTCAGTGTAGTTCGGGAAGGTTTGGTAGCTGGGACTACCAAGAGTTGTGATTTCACTGCTGTTGCTGCTGCTACTGCTTGCTGACCTCCTTATTACACCATTTCAAAATAAAAGAAACTAGACTAAGCTATGACCTATGAATTACAAAAGTCCTATCTATGTCTTGATCTTGCGGTTCTTGTTACCTTGAACTTGTGTCCTTCCGATGGAATTCTTACGATGTTGCCTTGAGTTGTGATATGAGATGTTTCGCTATTCCTCCGAGTGATGCTTGACTGCTGAAATTTGAAATACATGCCTCTATTCTCCAGGCGGGCTTCTGATTGCTGACACTTGAAATGTATTCCCTTGTTCTCCAGGTGGACTCCTGGTTGCTGAAACTGGAAAAGTATTCCCTTGTTCTCCAGGTGGGCTCCTGACTGCAACAAAATAGACAAACAAAGAAAATTTTCTGCCCCAGTTTGGTGGCTGGGCACATCATGTTACCAAATATTAAAAACTTTGAAAGCTAAAATTTGAATTGTACTTCCCTTGTTCTCCAGGTGGGTGCCTGATTGCTGAAACTTGAAATGTATTCCCTTGTTCTCCAGGTGGGCTCCTAATTGCTGAACTTGAAAAGTATTCCCTTGTTCTCCAGGTGGGCGCCTGACTTCAACAAAATAGACAAACAAAGAAAATTTTCTGCCCCAGTTTGGTGGCCGGGAAGATTTGTGATTTGTTAGAAAAATGTAGATCACCTAAGCTATTGATGCAATGATGAGAGTAAAACTAAAGTCTTGATTGGAATGTACATCTCCTATGAGTAAAACCAAGGACATTTGACTAGTGAATTCATCAGACTAGGTCTTCTAACTTAGGAGAAAGATTCATCCGACTAAGATTTAGATCCTAGGAGAAAATTCATCAGACTAGGTCTTTTGTTATCTTGTTATCTTAGGAGAAAGTTTCATCAAACTAAGATTTTGATCATAGGAGAAAGTTCATCAGACTAGGTCTTCTATCTTAGGAGAAAGATTCATCCGAATAAGATGTTGATCCTAGGAGAAGATTCATCGGACCAAGATTTTGATCCTAGGAGAAGGTTCATCAAACTAGGTCATCTATCTTAGGAGAAAGATTCATCAGACTAAGATTTTAATCCTTAGGAGAAGTTTCATCAGGCTAGGTCCATTTTTATTATCTTAGGAGAAAGCTTCATTAGACTAAGATTTTGATCCTAGGAGAAGGTTCATCAGACTAGGTCGTCTATCTTAGGAGAAAGATTCATCAGACTAAGATTTTGATCCTAGGAGAAGGTTCATCAGACTAGGTCGTCTATCTTAGGAGAAAGATTCATCAGACTAAGATTTTGATCCTAGGAGAAAGTTCATCAGACTAGGTCTTCTATCTTGGAGAACAATTCATCAGACTAAGATTTTGATCCTAGGAGAAGATTCATCATACTAGGTGTTCTATCTTAGGAGAACAATTCATCAGACTAAGATTTGATCCTAGGAGAAGGTTCATCAGACTAGGTCCATTTTTATTATCTTAGGAGAAAGCCTCATCAGACTAAGATTTTGATCATAGGAGAAAGTTCATCAGACTAGGTCTTCTATCTTAGGAGAATAATTCATCAGACTAAGATTTTGATCCTAGGAGAAGATTCATCAGACTAGGTCTTCTATCTTAGGAGAACAATTCATCAGACTAAGATTTTGATCCTAGGAGAGAGTTCATCAGACTAGGTTTTCTATCTTAGGAGAACAATTCATCAGACTAAGATTTAAAGCAATGACAACATTTTATGCATACTAGCAAGACAGGCAAGGGCAAAGATTTGAGACACTTCCCTTTTGTCGGCTCTCCTCTTCTTCCTTTTCTTTCTTTTCTTTTTCCCTTATTGTTGAACCAACTTTCTTGCACTGCTTTGTTCCTGTTTCAAACAAAGAAAACTTGTAAGTTTAAATGTGGTGGTTAGTTTGTGGACTTGAACTTTGAGGGCGACCCGATATCCTCTATTTGTTGCATTGCATGAACTGGCATCTCCACAACCCTTATGTCTTATATGAATCCCACATCACGTCTATTGCCCCCACTCCATGTATATCATGTTCTTTCTTGACTGGCCTCGTCATTGAGTTTATTGTTCCTTCACTCGCCTTGATAACTGATTCCCACTTGGAGACCTTGCTGACCACTTTCTTTGTTACTCTTAACGCAGAAAATATCTCTGATCCGTTCACCAAACACCCATCATATGATATGTACCAAACCTTTCATGTTTCAATAAAAATACCTTTGATCCATTCACCCCAAACTCTTTATTTGTTGCGTTGTTCATGAATTGATATATACCAAGCCCTTGCATTTCACAAGGATCCCAAAGCGTGTAGATTGGCACATACTCAAGATATATGTTGTTCTATCTTGACTTAACCCCCTGGTTCGGTCCTTGAGGTCTACAGCTCCCCCATTTGCCACGATAACTTTGACTTCTGCTTGGAAGGTCTTGCTCGTCACTGGTTTAACACTCTTTTATCAAGCTTATCACAGGAAATACCCTTGATCTGTTCGCTCTAACCCTTAATTTGTTTCATCGTTCACGAATTGACATATACTAAGCTTTTGTATTTCACAAGGATCCCAAAGCATGTTGATCGTTGCCAACTCAGTGTGCCTATTGTTCTTTCCTCACTTGACGCTTTGATGTGCTCACCGGATCCCGTTTTGTTCAATTGGAAAGCTTGGTGGCAGATTTTGAAGTCATTTCTCACTTGTTATGACCAAACAGACTCAGGAGGAGGAAGTAAACAAGACAAAAGGAACATAGTAGAAGGACAATAGAAAGAGATGATTCCTAACAAGAAAACTACAAAGTAGAAACCTATCGGATGTGGATACCGACTCTGATGACCTTGACATGCACCTACAGCCTATTCTGTTAAGCAAATCTGATGTTCGACTTTTGTTGTACATTTTCGCCGTGAATCTGGGCTTCAATGCTCCGCTTATTCGATCTGATTCACAATCCTTATTCGACTTGTAGTGCCCAAAGGGTTTTCACTATCAAGCCTCTCTCATTTTGGCCTTTCTCTCAACTCACTATTGCCTTATGGTGCCTGCGAAGGTTTCACCAATAAGACTCTCTCATTTTTTGTTTCTCTCAGCTTTTATTGCCTTGCGGTACCCGTGAGGGTTTTCATCAATAAGACTCTCTCATTCTTCATTTCCTTCGTTTGGACCGGCGTGTTTCCCTTGACGTGAATCACCTCTTCTTGCTTGACTCGACATTTCTTGAAGACTGATCGGAAGGTCTTTCTTTGGACCGTAATGTGGGCTTTTGGATAGGGTTAGAAAGAAAGGGTATCAAAGGCTCAAAACAATTCAAAATGAGTTCAAAATTACAACTTTCGGAATCAGATTTCTCCATACAACCACAACTTCTGTCCCAGTTTCCTTCTTGGGGACTTTGGACTTTTATTTCGGTATGACTGAACCTCAGGAAGAGGCTGCCTACGTATCCTTTCGGAATCAAGTCAGATGTAGTTCATGCCATAAAATTACTTCGTTGTTGCGATCTTTCCTTTCTTCCACTTTTCTTTTCTTTCTTTTCATTCCTTTTTCTTTTTTTCTCTTTTGTGTTTTTTTTCTTTTTCTTTTCTTTTCTCTTCTTTTTTTTTCTTTTTTACCGTTTTTCTCTTTTCTTCTCTTCTCCTTCTCCTTCTTCTTTTCCTTTTCTTTTCTTTGGACCGTTTTCCTCTTGTTTCTCTACTTATTTTCCCCGCTCGAGCTTTCAAGTTTTGTTATCGATTCCGAAAGAGGGGTATGCAAGAAAATAACTATGGTGCAACGGGGTAACAAAGGATAATGTGTTTGGATGGCAGAACAAAATGCCTTCATCATTCCAATCTCCAAAACATGCCAAGTACAAACTACACAATTAAACAAGCTGAGGAAACATACCTAACATCTTTTGATTGCACCAGAATTAATAACCATATTCACACATTTGCCTTCTACATTTGTCAATTACCCAGCACCATTGGATAACAACCACGGTACCATGAACGGCCCCTATAAACTTGGGGCAAACTTGCCTTTGGCTTCAAACCGATGCTGCATAATGCATTTCAGCAGTATTTCTTTATATTCTATCTACCCCGTTGTCACTTATTTCCCTCAAATGTCCCTATCATCTTCAACATTGTCTCATTGCTTTATTACTAAACTGCCTTTTCAAACCAGGCCGAGAATTATGCGTGCATGTCATGTCACTAGAACCATCATGAAAAGAACTTGTAAGAGGAGAAGAGAACTAAACAAAATGACTAGAATGGTAGGAAACAGAGAATTGCATTAGACTGACGGTGAAAGAGTTTAAATAACAAAACAAGCAAACTGGACTAGGATTACAACCCTTGAACAAACCTAGACAGCACTAAACAAGCTATTACGACTAAACAAACAAGGTAAAGTGACAGGATAGAAGGGTTTGGGTCACGAGACAATATCCGAATTACAACCCTAAAATAACCCGGACAACAAAATAAACCACCAAAACTCCACTCCAGCTAACCAAGAGATGGAGCATCTCCCCAATTACCAAGCACGATATCCTAGCCACTGAGTTTCATACCAATGTTGCTGGAACCATCACAAGTCTTCATCATGTTGTTCTTAGCAAACTGCTTTTGGGTTCCTTTTGTCGGCTCGTTCTCACGATCGACCTCTGATAACGCTGAAAACTTAGTAGTATCTGGACCTCTAGGGATCTCAGAAGAGTTCTCATGTTCCTTTTCAAAATAAATCATACCCACCATATGCGTCTCATTTTGCTCAGGAGATGGACTTTGGCTAGTGTTTGCTGTATCTGGACTTTGCATAACAATGTCGCCTGCATCGATAAGCTTCTAAATCGCATTCTTCAGATTCCAACATTTCTCTATGTCGTGCCCCAAGGCACCTGAGCAGTATGCACACCTTTGAGAAGGATCAAACTTCTTCAGAAGAGGGTTCGGCGTTTTTATCTGAATTGGCTTCAACATGTCCAATGTCCTTAACCTCTGGAACAGACCGACATATGACGCTCCCAGCGGAGTGAAGGTTTTCTTCTTCCGTAACCTCTCATTCTTAAATGCTGGATTGGGCTGGAAACCTGATCCAGGGTATTTTTGGTAAGCTCGCGGGGGTAGATAAGCATTTTGTGATGTGCGACTTTGGGGTTTCTGTAGAGAGAGGTAACGTCGAGGAGGGTTATCCAGTGCACAAGGATATCCATGGGGGAGACATCGAGGCTGGAAGTGTTGATCAGGAAAACCTATCGGATCGTCTGTTCTGTTTCTCTTTCTTATACCCAAGCTTAATGGAATGTTCTGAATGGCTTCCGAACAACTCACGATTTTGCCTGACTTGATCCCTTCTTCTACTAGCTCCCCCATTTTTAACAAATCCTTGAAAGACTTTCCCAAAGCCGGGATCAAATAACTGAAGTAGGTGGGTCCCTGGGCCTATAGAAAAAGCTCAACCATTTCTTCTTCGCCAATCGGGGGACTGGCCCGATCAGCTTGCTCCCTCCATCTGAGCCCAAACTCATTAAAGCTTTTCTCCGGCTTCTTTTCCATTTTAGATAGCAAGGAGAGGTCTGGGGTAACACTCGATTTGCATTGAAAGTATCGGACAAAGTCTTGAACCATGTCACCCAATGTAAGCCACTTATCAACATCTTGACGAGTGTGCCAGTCCAAGGCTGTACCAGCCAAGCTCTCACCGAAATATGCCATCATCAAATCATCTTTCTCTCCAACAATCCTTATTTTGTTGCAATAGTCCCTCAGGTGGTCTACCGGATCTCCACGCACATCATACAAGTTAAATTTTGGCGCTTTGAACCCCACGGGCAGGCGAACGTTATGCGGCACAATCAGTTCTTTGCAAGCCATGCTATCCTGGCCTCCCACTCTTCGCTTGTCCCTTAAAGACAGTTTTGTGCCTTTTAGCCATTTGGGTGTCCCATCTCACCCTCCTTTTCCCGTAACCTTTTCATTTCTAGCATGAAGCTCATCCTGGGAGCTCTTCTTGTGGGCAACCTTTGGGGGGTGATACTGGGCATTACGAGCTTTGAGTAGGTATTCATTGTTTGGGGTCGTGGATATGACAGGTGGGCAATTTTGGGGAGATGTAACTGGAGGATGAGTGACTGAGTTACTAGGGTGGTTCGGAAAAGTGTGATAAGTGGGTGTATCTAGAGAATATGGAGGATCAACTTGCATTGTGTTGGGAGTTTAGGTAAGGGCAGCATCCGAAAAAATCGGTGGCAGCGTGGGTGGTTCCTTCCCAGTCATCCAGGCCTAATACATGTCTGCCATGTGTTGTCTTAACATCTGCACCTCTTCAACCAACCCATTATCCCATTCAACCAACTGCTGTCGGGCACCGGTATCAACCAACTTCGTTCTATTGTTGTTTGCCATTGCCTTTTGTCCTTGTGTTGCAAAGAAGAGTTACCACTTAAAAACCACAAACCAACCACCTTTCTGGAATGTCATGACAAAATGAAACCATCACGTTAGCGTAAGGGCATTTAACATATTGGTACCCGCACATTTGGGGAGTGAATGCACCTAGGCAGTTAACAGTTCCTATTATGCTTTTGATCGGTCGCATGCGTCATCCCGGTCTTTTCCTTATTTCCAATTGCAAACTTTCTCTTTCTTTGTTTTTCTTTTTTTTTTCTTCTTTTCACTCTTACTTTGTCTTCTCTTGTTCCTATTCTCTCCCTCTTTCTTGTTTTTCCGCTTTTTTCTTTTATTTTGCCTTTTTGTTGTTTTTCCTCTCTTTTATTTCTTTTTTTTTTTTTAGTTATGGTCGAATCCTATGGAGATTGCCTACGGATCATGACCCCGCATGAATCAGACCAAGCGTAGTTCTTGCAGATTAAATGTAAAAATAAAGAGATAATTTTTTGGGATTTTCAAATTTTTATTAATAAACGTCGATTACAAGAGATACTAGACTATTTGTTTCTCTTATAGGGGAGAATTACAAAACAGACTTAAAAAAAATACAGACTCGATGACTAGAAATACATCAAAGCTTCAAATCCTGTGGACCGTGGGGTATCATTCGGCATCGCCGCGGGCCTGCGCAAGACTGAGAAGGTTTCAATGTCAACTGTAGGCTATTTAAAGAAAGCTGGCCATGTAAAGCCTTATTTTGACTTAAAAAAAGAAAAGTGGCTATTTTTCAAAAATATTTATTTTAAGAAAACAAAGACTCAGTTTTGCAAATACGACCTTTCAGCACTTTCGAAAGGGGGATTTTAAGGCTGTGCCCGCAAATCATTTTAAAATGACTCAAGGTGGCTGTTCTTGCAAAAACAGCCTTCCGGCGCCCTTTTGGGGACATTCGGCTTATTTTAAACAAGAATGGCATCACCCGACTTATTTGATGAAAATTAAAAGTTTGGTATTTTTGGCTATTTTCGCAAAAAGGGTGGTTGGACCCGATGAGGGTTGCCTACGTATCTCACATCCGGTGAGAATCAAACCAGCGTAGTTCGGTCAGACTCGCCAAAATCGAAAGTATATTTTTGAACAACAATTTTCTTTCTATTTTTCACATACTTTTCTCTTTTTCGTTTTTTTTTTCATTTTTCAAAATCCAGCAGCATTTCGGTACTATTTGGGAATTGGGTTTTTTCAAAACAAATGGTCACCCTCACTTAGTCCTAACACTGCTATTTTTCACAATTTTCACTCATTATATACAAGCCGGTCAACATGCAAAACCGAGCAAATAAATGTGCAAGTAGCACGTGAGATGCATCAAGATGGTCGTTTCAATTCAGATCACCTGTCCTAGACGGACCCAATCCCTGTGTTGAGTCCCCTAAGTCAAATGCACATGATGCAAACAAGCGTCCTACCAGGGATCTGGCATGAGTTTTTGTTCTTCTAGGTTTAAACCCTAGGTTTATTGATCTAGACCTGGCTTACCCGAGCGAACAACTCAGGCCGAGGGGGAGGCAGCGTACCGGGGATAACCCTTGTGATAAACTAACTAATATCATCAAGCCAACATCATGTTTTGAGTTTGATTATCAAACATAATAACAAGCCTAACACGAATTGAGCCTAACACTAATCAACAGAGCATATATATGGTTCTATAACATTCAATAATTTGACTAGAACACAGTCCACACAATCCTATCAATATACAAAAGTGAATTGCATTTAAACAAAGTTAAAGTATAGCTTGCATTTAAACAAAGTTAAAGTATAGCTTGCACTTCAATTCCTCTTCTAATTTGATTATATATCGAATTCACATTCGTAAGTCGTTTGAGGCTGGAATATGGCTGTCCAACGGGACGGGACGGGACGAGATGGGACAAAATTGACTGGACGGGACGGGACAGGACAACATTTAAGCGGGACGGTGGAGGGACGGGACAAACGGGACGAAACGATCGTCCCATCCCGTCCCGCTAACAAACGGGATGGGACGGGACGGGACGGGTTCGTGGGCCTTAAGTGTAATTTTTTTTTAAGTTTGCAACGACTAATTTTTTGACTTATTTAACGGCTAAATGTTAAAACGAAAATTACAAAACTAAGTAAATAATTATAAAATATTAAAATAAAAGACTTGTAATGAAATATTCTAGTAAATATAAATTTATAATAGAGTTATAATTTATTTAAGATAATTCATAAAAATAATTCAACGCTTAGAGCCTTTTATTTTATTAATAGAACTTTCAAATCTCAAATACAAATATAATTCTTTTGAAGAACACCTAATCTACGCAGCCACCTTCTAGGAAGGGTTCTGTTTGAACTAGGCCTCTTAATAGCCAATTACAAATTATCATACTAATATTTGTAAGCTCCTATATAGCTTCTTTGTTACTTATCAATAATTTCTCTCGGACATTATAATGGAATTGGCAATGTTGATTGATGTTCCATGAGCTCCATGCCGTCATCGCTCCCAGTGGTTAGTATCTCATTGTATTCTTCTTTTTCCCTAGTGGTTAATTTTTCAAAACCAAGATTTCTTCTTTCTGAATTAATCCAATCTCTGAATAATACGGAAATCTCTAGACTGACCTCTGCTAATGAATGTCTATGATCTCCAATTTGAAATCTTGCCGCGCTGAAAGCACTCTCCGATGCTACTGATGATGCTTGAATAGCCAGGATATCTCGGGCCATAATTGAAAGTGTTGGAAATGCCTTGCCACGCTCCCTCCACCATGACAAAAGTTGTTCCTTGCCTTCTTCGTCTTTAATAGTTTCCAATCCTTGATTAAGATAAGAATCATGTTCATCATCAATAGAGGAATCCAAACCTGTTATATCATCCATATCTTCCCATAAAACTTCTGCTCCCGATTTAGAAGTAGAAGGAGCAGTTTCAGTACTAGTTGTATCCATAGATTTATATTTATCAAACATAAATCTAGCATAAGAATATATGCTAGCTTGGCAGTTTTCGAGAGATGGTTCTTCATTTTCTTGAATTTCTAAATTCTCATAAATTTTACGAACAAGTCCCTTTGCACCTCTTAGTTTTAAAGACGGGTTAATTAGAGTAGAAATTAAATAAACTTCGGGAATAGGGAAAAAATACTTTTTAAATTTTAAAATCATTTCTTTAATGGCCGGTGCATAAGTTGGATTTGTTTTATACTTAGAAAATACAACAGAAATTCCACAAATATACCATAATATTTGGCTAACAGTAGGATAATATATACCGGAAAATTATTTTGTAGCATAATAAAATTTTTCTAAAAATCTAGTAAGCTCTCTGATCGCATCCCAATCAGAATCAACAATTTGATCAACAGGGTAAGCATTATGCATATTAAATACCTTTTGGATAGGCACTCGATAATCAAAAGCAACTTTAAGCATTTCATAAGTAGAATTCCACCTAGTACAAACATCTTTTGGAACTTTTCTAAATGGAAGGCCAGAACTAGCACATTGTTGAGCAAATTCACGAATTCTACTTTGTTTATGAGCACGAAAAATATAGTTACAAGCATGTTGTATTTTACTACAAGCATCAGAAAATAAATTAAGACCATCTTTTACAACCAAGTTAAAAATATGGCATGCACATCTAACATGAAAAATTGTTGGATTAATTGGACAAAGTCTAGCTTTTAAGCTATTTGCCGCGGTTGTGTTAGCAGAAGCATTATCTAAGGTGATAGTTAAAACTTTATTAGCGAGTCCATAAAAATCAAGTATTTGTAGAACAGTAGTTGCAATATATGCTCCAGTATGTTTTGAATCAACAAATTTATAACCAATAATACATTTTTGCAAGTTCCAATGATGATCAACCCAATGACATGTAACAGTTAAATAATTGCAACCATTAGGACTACGACCTATATCGGATGTGATAGACACTTTACAATCTAAGTGAAAAAATACACAACGAATATACTGAAGATATTAGGTTTGATATTTAAAACCATCATTTCTAACCGTGGTCTTAGGAAAACCTTGAAAATCAGGGTTATATGTTTCTTGTATATAATACACAAAAGCAGGGTGAGAAGGAAAAGTAAAAGGTAAGCCACAGACAGACACCATTTTTGCTAAGTTCTCACGATCTCTATTTTTGTTATATTTGCGTAAAACATGACCAGAAGAAGGGTCAAATTATTGTTGAATTTAATAAACTTAGGGGTTATATTAAAAGTTAGGGGGGTAGGGTGTTTTGGGGGGGTGTAGGGGTTGTCCAAACAGCTACTTTTTGAATTTTGGCAGTTGCCCAACAGCTAGTTTTTTTTTAAAAAATATCTGGCGGGACGCGGGACGGGATGGGACGGGACGGGATGGAGTGGGACGAAATGGGACGGGACAAACGTGACGAAATGGCCGTCCCGTCTCGCGTTGGCCCATCCCATTTGACTTGAAGCGGGACGGGACGGGACGGGATGGGGACGGGACGCGGGACGGGACGGGCCGGCCCGTCCCGTTGGACAGCCATAAGCTGGAACAAGTACCTGGAATTTGAGGCAAAACAGAGGAGAAGGAAGAGTTAGCAAGCAATCGAGCAATTAGCAGTAGGATTCAACAGCCCAAGACGGATTTTGGATTCAAAACAGCATCACATAGCCCAGTATTCAATTAGCAGAAGAATAACACCACAAAATGACCAAAACAGGCTTGATCAAACTCAAATTAACTTGAAGTGCAACCTAGGCACATCTCTGAATTTAGGCAACCAAATACCAGGAATATCTCAAACTATTTCTGCTCTTAACTAAGCTAGGAAACTTGTATGAGCAACTAGAATTTGAAACTGGAGAAACTTCAATAGAATAGGATTTTTGGACTTTTTGTATTTTTTTTTTTTTGGATTTTTTAAGAACTTTGATCTAAACTGAAATTCTAAACTCTCAGCTTTCAAACTATCTTTTTTTTTTTAATTTAAAGTTTTCCAGCTATTTAAAACTTGCAGAGAAATTTTAGAGGGAATTTTTAGATCTGGACCATTTTGGGGAATTTTCAGATTCTAAAACTTGCAAATGAAGGCATTAGACATGCCTTTTATAGGCAAACTTCAGGGGGAAGCTTCTAGATTTCCCTCACACTTTTCCCCCCCTTTTTATTTTAGATTTTACCCAAATAGTCATTTTTCTCTAACTTGTTGCTCAAGTTGCATTACTAAAATTGCTGAAACCTACACTAAGACCCCCTTCTAGAAGAGTTTAGGGCATTTTTTTTAACCTACAGCATTTTAACCCATTTTAAGTGTCCAAAATATCCCTGAACACCCCTGAAATTACTAACCTAAGTCAAACTATCCTATCCTTTTGACTGAATCATGGTTAATAACCAAATTAACTAAACTAAGCCTAACAATTACTTAAAGATAGACATTCAACTTAAAGAACAATTACTACTCAAAATCACACATCAAAAGAACTCAAACTTATTCGAACAATTACATAACTACTGATTTGGAAACACAAAATTAAACTAATAGAACAAACCTAGAGAATTTAAGCAAAACAACACAACTTAAACATGATTAACCCTAAAAGACTCAAATCACAACCAATACTAACCGACGAACAAATTATTGAAGACAAACTCGTCAGTAATCAAAGCAAAACTTAACAGAGAATCCAACTAAACTAACAATTAAACCCTTAAACTAATTAAAATTAAACTATCACCTAACCGTCTAAAGCTAACAAAAATAAAAATCAACTCAAGATCAAACAGAATTAAACTAAAAAAAATTAGAGCACTTAGAATCTAAACGGAACAATCAAGCAAACAGAATCAATCAGAAAAAAAAAATCAGAAAAGAGGTGACCAAAACCAAAACAAAAATTAACCTAGAAACAATCGAATAAGGAAGAAAGAACTTGGAATGAACAATCAAACTAAACCTAGAGCATTTTTGAATAAAACCTATACCTAAGCGAAGGACGAAATTGAAAATAGACTCATGAAGTAGAAATCATCATAGAATTAACTCAAAACTATATGAAAGAAAAAGAAAACAAAAACAAATTGTAAAAAACTCACTGTTATGACTCTAGGGTTTTGCTGCCTCTTCGATTCAAAATTGGAACAACTCCGGCGAGATTCGAGTGCTTCTAATAACGGATTTGACATGAGAGAAGTGAGGGGGGAGTGTGATATGAATTTGAGGTCGATTGGGTGAACTAGCATTTTGCCGGAATCTTTGATTCAAGATTCGAAGGAATCGTCTAGGATTTGGGAAAAAATAACCATGGATTTGGAGAGGGGAGAAAGAGGTGGTTCAGGGGTGTATTTTTGAGCGAGTTTGGAGGGGTGGCGTCGCTGTGCACGGTGGCGCCGCCGCCTAGGGTTTGCTATATTTGAGACTTTTGGCTAGGGTTCGAAGGATTTGAAGTGTAGATATGGAGAGAGGAGGGACGGAGGAATCTTTGGTGAAAAGTTGGGCATTATTGGACGCCGGACGCCGCCGTGGGGTGAATTCTGGCGGCGGAACACGGCGGCATTTCAGGGTCCGTATATGGGGTGAAGGAGACGACGACTTGGGGGGTAGGGGCGGTCCGACCATTATATATGAAAATTAAATCAGTTCCCAGCCGTTGGATCAGAGATCCTCGACGACTGGGATTTAAGACCATCAAAATGGGGTCGTTTGGTTAACTAATGGGGCGGACCGGATTTGGTTTGGGCCTAGACAAACGGGGGTTGGGTATGGACTGGTTGGGCTAAGATTTATCAATTAAAATCGCCCAATTTTGGGTCTTCATTAGGACAACCCACTTTTCTTTTTAATAGCTTTCTTTTCTTTTTCTTTTCTTCTTTTTCTTTTGTTTTATTTAGGTATTTATATTTTCTGATTTTACTAAATGCCAAATCAACAAATAAAAACCTAGATTGACTTCTAAAATTATATTATTCAATTCCTAATTAAATGCAAATAAAGACAATTAAGAGTATAAATGCCAAAAGAACCAATTTTGCTATTTTCTTTATTTTTAAAGTAACTTTACTACTAATTAATCCTAAAATGTGAAATTAACTCCTACATGCAAATTCCAAGTATTTTTTTTTTGTATTTTTCATTAATTAAAATTCATAAATAAAATGCAATCAATTGTCACCAAAATTCCACAAAATTGCAAAATAATGAAAGAAAATATTTTGTTTGAATTTCTGGGAGTAATTCATATAGGGAATAAATCACATGCTCACAAGTCCATGATTGTAGGTCTCGAGCTGGCTAAAAGTTTGGGAGCAGAGATCATCGAGGCCAAATGTGACTCCCTACTTGTGGATAACCAAGTCGACAGGACCTTCGAGGTTCGAGAATATCGAATGCAGAGGTACTTGGACAAGCTGCAGGTAACCCTACACCAGTTTTAGGAATGGACCCTACAACATGTACCTTGAGAATAGAACAATGAGGTCAATGCCCTTGCAAATTTGGGGTCATCAGTCGAAGACGACAAAATTAGCTCGGGGTCTGTCGTACAACTTTCAAAGTCAGTAGTCGAAAAATACCATGCCGAAATAAACTCCACAAGCCTAACACGGGATTGGAGGAACAAATATATCGAGTATCTAAAAAATGGGAAGCTTCCATATGACCCTAAGGAATCGAGGAATCTGCGAGCAAAGGCTGCACTATTCACATTGGCCGATGATGGAGCATTATACAAAAGGATGTTCGATGGACCGTTGGTAATATGTTTGGGTCCGAAAGATACCGACTATGTCCTACGAAAAATTCATGAGGGTACTTGCGGGAACCATTCCGGTGCCGAATCCCTGGTTCACAAAGTCATCAGAGCTGGGTACCATTGGGACAATATGGAAAAAGATACTAAGGAGTTCGTTCGAAAATGCGAACAAATGCCAAAGACATGCACCGATGATTCACCAGCCCGGGGAGCAACTTCATTCAGTCTTATCCCCATGATCGTTCATGAAATAGGGAATAGATATCGTCGGCACTCTACCATTGTACCCCAATAAAGCAAAGTTTATTTTATTTATGACTGACTATTTCTCTAAGTGGGTTGAAGCGCGGGCTTTTGAGAAAGTCAGAGAAAAAGAAGTCATAGACTTCATTTGGGAGCACATCATATGCCGATTCGGGATTATGCCAAGATCGTATGCGACAATAGAAAATAATTCATCGGCAACAAAATAACAAAGTTCCTTGAAGATCACAAGATAAAAAGGATCTTGTCAACGCCATATCATCCTAGTGGGAATGGAGAATCGACAAACAAGACCATCATTCAGAATCTAAAGAAAAGGTTGAACGACGCTAAGGAAAAATGGAGAGATTTTTCCCTAAGTACTTTGTGCGTAGAATAGTGACAAAATCCAGTATGGGGGCAACACCGTTGTCCTTAGTATATTGCGTCGAAGCTCTGATCCCAGTCAAAGTCAGGGAACCTAGCGTCAGGTTTCGATACACAATGGAAGAGTCAAATCACGAGTCTATGAATACAATCCTTAAATTGCTATATGAAAAATGAGAAGCTGCCCTTGTTTGAATGGCCGCCCAGTAACAGCGAATCGAAAGATATTACAATCGAAGAGCCAATCTTCGACACTTCAAACTCGGGGACTTAGTTCTGAGAAAAGTCACCATCAACACTCGAGACCCAAATGAGGGAAATCTCGATCTAAAATGGGAAGGACCATATCAGGTCCTCAACATCATTGGAAAAGGATCTTACAACTTGGCACAATGAGCGGCGAACAATTGCCAAACAATTGGAACATATCACTCCTCAATCGATATTATTGCTAAGGTATGACCTTCTCCTTTTTAAGTTGTATTTTATACTAACTTGTTGTAGGTGTTCAATCGAAGGCATCAAAGTTCTGTCCAAAAACGAAGTCCTTAGGTCTGAAAGCACGCGTTGCACTCTTTTTTCCTTCGACCCGTTTTTATCCCAAATGGGTTTTTTCTGGCAAGTTTTTTAATGAGGAAACCATTGTTCGTGCTAACTTAGAGCAATTCAACAGTATCCGAGGATTCTTTACAATCAACCTCGAATACTGGAGGGCATCACCCTCGGATGTTACGTTTTCAAGGAAATGCTTCGTGTCAACAGGGTCTCGATAGGTAAATTTTATAAAGGGCCAAACGATCAAATTAACCATGTCCGTGTAGATTACTCGAGCCCTAATGGAAAAACATGTGCGCATGAATGATCTATTGAAATAAGTATCTTTTCCTTACCAGATGTTCCATGCCTTAGTGAAATTTATACTTTACGATTTCAACACTAACCCTCGAAAATACTAATGCGTATAGGTCTATCTCATGCTAAGGCATAACAAATTTTTATATGATTAAACTTTTCAAGCCGAAAAGGGAAAAAGCCACACTTTTGAGGCCATATCGGCCCAATTCAAGAGTCTAAGGGCCATTATATTTTTTGAATTTGAGAATACACCCTCGCTCAACAAAAATCTAAGGGTTTTCTACTTTGCGTTTGAGCAGGTACTCACTCACTTGTAAAAACTATATTAGTCTAATTTCAATTAAGTTTCCTAAGTTTCGGATTCACAAACAAAACTTTCGCAAGGCACAAAGTGAGTCAAAATTCTCACAAGATATAAAGCATATCAAAATTGTCACAAGGAGAAAAAAAAATCGGAATTTTCACAAGGCAAAAGCCGATATAAGAAGGGAAACATTTATATATACATATGGAAATATTTACATGGATCGGTCAGGATCCCACACAAAAATTCAGAAAAGGAAAAATCCTAAATGCCTAACTTTCTTCGGGAGCAGCGTCTTCGTCATCAGAATCCCCTCCACTCTTGGATCCACTCGCTCTCCCGAAATCATCATCATCAGAAGAGAGCAATGCTTTGGCTTCGGCCTTGAGTACTTTCGTGTTCTCGATATCAATAGTAAGGTCAAAGCCACGAACATGAATTTCCTTGAGAGTCTCTCTTCGAGGATGATACTTGACATGCTCAATGGCCCAGTATGATAGAATCTGAGTGGTGTCAGCCAGTTTCTTTGCTTGAACTTGAGAAGCTTTAGCATCAGCTCGGTAGACGGCCATGATCGTCTCCGCACCAGCCCTTATTTTTTCTGCCTCAGATGTGGCCTTTGCAAGTTCGACGGCCAACCGTGCCTTGAGCTCCTGAATTTCTTGGCCGGGCCGAGTTTTCCTCCTTTATGCTTTGGAACTGACATTTGGCCGATGATAGTTTGGCTCGAGCAGTATATTTCTACAAGGCAAGGTGGTCCATGCTTTGCGTCCACCCCAAAGTATCCGCCTTTATCATGTTGGCCTCATCACGAAGTTGCTCGATCTTTTCATCCTTCTGATGAACCTGCAGGATCAATGTATTAGTTGTCGTTCCCAAATTGGTACATAGAGCTTCTAAAAAAAATTAATTACCTGCTCGATCAGGTCGGTCTGCGCTTTATGAGATGTGGCCAATTCAGATCGGAGGTCCTTGATCTCCTCTTCATTTTGCCCATTGAGAAGTTTGAGGGCATCCCTCTCCTCCGTGATATTTTTGAGATCTGCTTCACACCGCTTAGTTCTGCCCGATATTTAGAAAATTCTTCCCGATGAAGTGTCAAGGCCTATGAAAAATAAAGGAAATCAGGCAAAGAGAAATAAATGCAAGCGTAATGATGATGACGAGAGCTGAGTCTTACCCGGCTCAGAAGTCGTTGAGCCTCATCGAAGAGGATCGATGCATCACCCAGGTCGGCAACATCTTTGACTCCCTTGAAGCAACCACGGAAAAAGGTCCTCTCCTTCATTGGCCGTTCATACATCGGGGGTCTCCATAGCCTGGGCTTCTTGAATTCGCCCCTCGGAAAATGTGAGGAGGGGCGGCGAATCGCCGATATATATTAATCAATTAAGTCACTTGGGGCGTTCCTATAGTTTTGAAGGGCATCATAATCAGTCCCTTCAGGAACATCCGATGATTGCTCATCACGACGGGAGGCATCTTCAGCTTTCGATGACTCGTGGAATTTGCTCGGGCCATCTTATGAGATCTCCTCAGTCCGAGGCTGAACCTCTACGATCATCACCAGCTCAGCGGCCTTTTGGGCCTCGACGCTCCTTTTCTTTCGATCTACTAGCTCGAAGTCAACGTCTTCATTTTCCTTTTCTTCCTCCCTTAGTCGCTGAGCTACATCAACATGCAGGATATCGGTGTCTTTCTTCGATCTGCGATCCTTGATCTTCTTGGGCTTCAGAGTATCGGAGGATGAGACCCTTTTTATTTTATTTTCCTTTGATGGCTTCGGGGCCAGGGGCGAAACCTCCTCCTTATCGGACAAGGGCCTCATGACAGCATCCTTCCCAAGGACTATATGAAAGGAAGTCAAGTGAGTATAAGAGGAAAACATCTTTAGGCCATAAGATACGTGAGGAAAAAGGCTTACCCTGATTTTTTGCCTCCCATTGGCCCTTTACTAAATCACGCCATGAGCGCTTAGTGTACAATGAGGTCGAAGCTAGGGTCCGAACCCAACTCTCGAGGTTCAAAATAGCATCAGGCATCCAAGCGACCGCTACACCATAGAAAAAGTTGTCGATGAGGAGAAGTAAAGGAAACAAAATAGAAAATAGAAGCTGAAGGAAGGATTGAACTTACGCTTCATATTCCATTTCTCGGGAAATGGCATCTTCTGAGCTAGAATTAGGTCGGAAGTCTTCACCCGAATGAACCGACCCATCCACCATCGATCCTTGTCCTCATTTATGCTCGAGAACAATACCTTGGTGGCCCGACGCTAAAGCTTTATCAACCTACCTTGAAAAAGATGGGGCATATACAACCTGATGAGGTGGTCGAGGGTGAAAGGCATCCCTTCTTTTTTTCTCGCGAAAAATTCGGAACGAAATGATAATCCGCCAAAAAAAAGGGTGGATCTGACCTAGGGTTATTTGATATTGGCGGTAGAATTCGATGATGATGGGATCGACAAGGCTCAGCGTGAAAGGGTAAGTGTAAACACTTAGAAACCCTTTCACGCGGGTAGTGATATCTTTCCCCGGGAGTCGAAATCATCACCTCTTTCTTCTCCCAATGACAGTCTTTCTTGACCTGCTCAAGGTCGCTCTCAGGACATCGGTTCGCACCGGCAAGGGACAGAAGAATTTTTCTCGACTTGGAAGTCGAAAGTAAGGTCGCACCCCCTCGGGAACGCACTCCCCAAGGCGCAGTCCACCAATATTTTATTGACGCTCGGCCGCGATGAAGAGGCACCCTCTTTTTTAGGAACATTTTTAGACGTTTTTGCCGTCTCTGCAAACTGAAAGAATTAAGAAGGGAATAAGATTTGGTGTTTTGAGGGAAAGTTGATAAACCTAGAGATTATGTGACATGAAAGGGCTTGAAGAAAATGAAAAGCTTTGAAGATTGGGGCAGAGATTAAGGGTAAAAGTTTGGACAGCGAGAAGGAAAGCAAATTTATAAGAAGAAGGTGACGATTCAAAATCAATAATGGCGGACAACAACTGATAGACATTTAATGCCCCGACATACGAACCGGCGGGACGTTTCAGTCACTCCCGTTGCTTACATCATGAAGATGACATCATGACAGGTCCAGGTACAAAATCGAAGGCTCAATTCGTTTCTTCTCATTACACTCCAAGAAACAAGGGGACTATCTGTATAAGGTGAAAACCGGGCCTACCCAATTTTACAATAATTTAGGCTAGAGAATTTCTTCGAAGGTCGGTCTCGCAATGGACCAGATCGAGTTCGAGGAAGGAGGCACTTATCAGAGATCGAGGCTAGTAGCGATCGAGATCGAAGGAAACATACATCGAGAAAGGCACAATAACAGAAATGCGAGATATTCGTGATTGGCCGAAGATCATAGCATAAATCTCGGAACAGATAAAATCAAGGGCGGTTATTTAGTTAATCATGGGATTTACTTCCGTAATTAGAATTGTACCATCAATAGGATTCCTCAACTATATAAAGAGGATTCTAATCATCTTGTAACCATCTTACTGTGATGACCCAAAGGGTCATCACCTGTTTTCCTCATCTGTTCCGTGCTTCCGAGGTATTGAAAACCTCATTTTCTATTGCCTCAATTTGCGTGCGCAGTGTGGGCGCGTAGCCGGAAAGCTTTTATGTTGAAATATGTAGAATCTGTGAAAAATTTGAATAATTTTGATATTAATATGATTATAGTTGACTTTGGTCAACATTTTTGGTAAACGGACCCGGACCCGAGATTGGATGGTCCCGGAAGGTCCGTAGAAAAATATGGGACTCGGGCATGTGCCTGGAGTCGAATTCCGAGGTCTAGAACCTGAGCAAAAGAATTTTTCTGTTAAATTATTTTCTGAAATTATTAAGGAAAAATGAAAATGAGTTAGAAAATATAAGTATCGAGCTCGTATTTTGGTTCCAACGCCCGGTACAGGTCATAAATATTGGTTAAGCGCTTCCTGTAAAGTTTGGTTGAAAACGGACGTCGTTTGACGTGTTTCGGCCTTAAATTGGAAAATTTGGAAGTTATGAAATTTTGAAAGATTTCTTGGATTTAAGGCTCAATTCATTGATTTTGATGTTATTTTGGCGATTTGATCGCTCGAGCAGGTTCGTATGATATTTTTGAGTCAGTGTTCATATTTGGTTTGGAGCCCCGAGGGCTCGGGTGAGTTTCGGATAGGTATCGGGGTGGTTTTGAACTTAGAAAAATTGAAGAAAATCTGCAGCAGACATTTCTTCATCGCATTCGCGTCCCTCTGGTCGCGTTCGCGATGCCCTCTTTTCCCCCTTATTCGCGTTCGCGATCCTCACATTGCGTTCGCATACAACAAACCCTGGACCCCCATATATTCCTCTATGCGTTCGCGTGAAGGCTCCCGCGTTCGCGGAGCTTGGCCTGTTTCTTCTACGCGTTCGCGTAAGGCCTCACGCGTTCGCGTAGGCCAACTGTGAAGCCCTCAATTTTTCTTCTACGCGTTCGCGACTTGGTCCATGCGAATGCGATGCCCATTCTGTCCAACCCTTCGCGAACGCTACACTGTTTATGCGAACGCGAAGGGCAATTTCGCCCAGTGATTTTAAAAGCCTAAAACAGTAGCTATTACGGGATTTTCACACTTTTCTCCCACGAACCCTTCTCTCAAACCCTCCATTGACGAGTCCCAAGCTTTCTCTCCTCCATACTCTTTGGGTAAGTTTTCTTAACATCGTTTCCTCGTTATTTCATCATCATAAATCAAATTCTAGGCCTAAAAACATGAAATCAAGGTAGAAATTAGGGCTTTTGGGTAGAGTTAGGTTTTTGAGAATTTTGGGCGATTCAACCCCAATTTGGGGTCGAATCTTAAAACAAATTATATATTTGAACTCGTGGGGGTATGGGTGAATTTATTTTGGTTCGAACCTCGGGTTTGGACCAAGCGAGCCTAGGGTCGGTTTTGCAAATTTTGGGCAGAATGTTGGAAGGATTATATTTAGGCATTTGTGTTGGATTGTTGAGTATTATTGATGATATTAAATCAATTGTGTATAGATACGATTGAATTGGAGCTAAATTCAAAAGGAAAGGCATTTCTTAAGGATTGAGTTGGCCGTAAACCTTCGAGGTAAGTGTTTGATCTATCCTAGCTTGAGGGAATAGGATTACAGTATAATAAATTGCTATTTGCTAAATGATCGAGTGCGGTGTATAGGCGTGGTGACTAGCGTCTATACACCGGAGTCTAGCATGACCGTGGGTCTTTGTTTGTACATGTTTGTGAGATAATTTGGAACTCTCCTAA
>MU742817.1:43537-61095 GCA_026770625.1 Nicotiana glauca
AACAGCAACAGTAGCAGTAGTGCGATTGTTGGTACTTCGACTAGCGAGACACCGAGGTAGCCTTGCAGGCGTCCGCAGGACCCGTTGTCTCCTCTACCTTTACTTTCAGTCTGTTATCTCATGTATTCGAGACAAACAGTTTTATATTTCTTTCGGACAGTTATGTGTAGTACTCTTAGCAGTTCGTGAGCTAGTGACACCAGGTTTTGGGTAGTGATATGTTTCAAACTTCCGCATTGTTATTTTATTTGGTTAAACTTAAAAGTCTTCCGCATTTATTTAATTGTTGATAGTATTTTATTGATGATGTTGATAGAGGATGTGTAATGTTTGGCTGGCCTAGCTCCGTTAATAGGCGCCATTACGACGCCCGATGGTGGGATAAATCCGGGTCGTGACACTTACATTCCTGCATATCAAAGCAATACATTATTCCTTATCTTATACTCTTGTTCATCAGTTTGCTTCATAACTAATTTGGGCACCAATCAGTTTGAGGGAACCTAAGCTCGAGGGTTGAACCTTGTTCTAATACTGGTTTTCGTAATTTTGTTGTTAATTTCTGCTACTGATTTTCATATTTATAAATTGATATTAGGTGAAATTACGTGTCCTTAAAACCACATTATAAGTATAATTGTTATCCAATTTTTCGAAAAAAATTCATAAATGGATATGGTGCAATCTCAATTAACATATTATCAAACGGCTAATGGTGCAGTCTTCATGAACATATATCAAGTGCAAGATGCATGATTCATATTGTACTTTTACAATTTTATCTTATCCAAGTCTTGCGAATCTTTTTTAAAAATAAATGTCATATTATATAGGAGTAGCATTCAAGCTTTAATTGTGGCTTGAACCTTTGTAAATGTTGTTTTGCTAAGTCAATTATGTTTTAATTAAAGGGCCAAGATATCAAATCCCAACGTAAATCAGTAGGGACACTTTATATTCAAACAAGTCTATGTATGACAACTTTAGTTGTTGGCTGAGAAATAGCTCTTTGCCCCCAAATCCCCGAATTTCTGTCTTTAACATTTCAAAGATGAACCTAATCACTTTGCTATAAACAAAAAAAGATAGGTAAGTGAAAATGATATGAAATAATTAAAGACAAAAGACTTTAATCTCTCCAATTAAATAAAGCAAAAGTGATTATCATCATGGAAACATAACTAATGAACTTTCCCAAAGTTTGAAAAAATATGGCGCCTCAGTCTAATTTATCAATTTTTCAACCCCCAAAAGTTCCTATCACGACTATGGCTGTCCAACGGGACGGGATGACTCGTCCCATCCCCGTCCCGGTCCCGTCCCGCTTCAAGTTAAATGGGATGGGCCAATGTTAAACGGGACACGGGACGACCATTTTGTCCCGTTTGTCCCATCCCGTTTCGTCTCGTCCCGCGTCATGTTAGAATTTTTTTATTTATTTAAAAACTAGCCGTTTGGCAACGGCTTAAATGTCAAATATAGCCGTTGCCAACGGTCATACAACCCCTACACCCCCCCCTCTCCCCCCGAATACCCCCTACCTCCAAACCTTTTAATATAACCCCTAAGTTTATTAAATTATACTTTAGCCCTATTTTCTACTATAAATACTTCCCATTTTTCTTCATTTTCCCCCACAAAAGATCAATCTTCTGTCTCAAATCTCTTACATTCTAATATTCTATCTATATTCTATATTATTCTCTCAATTTTGTTAATATCAAGTATTAAGTGGTATCTTTCAAGTTTCAACTTTTAAGTATTTGGACAAATTTTTTGGAGCAACTTTCAAGCTTCAAATTAATTCATCAAGTATTTGGAGCAATACTTTGGGCAATTTCTTCAAGTTTCAATATTTAATCACGGTGCACTAGTTCCATCTCTTAATTTTAATATATAATTTTTGCGTATCATTTTAGTGCTTAATTTTTGTGTTTACTTTACGTGTTATATTTTCGTATTTTATTTGTGTGTTTAATATTTGTGTTAGAATTTTTAATTTAGTTTCGTATTTAAATTATGGCACCTAAAAATGTATTTGGTATTTTTTAAAAAAGTAGTAAGGGTGAAAGTAGTAGTAATCCTAATCCTAACCCTTCTCCTAGACTTAGAGTTAGAAAGCATATTGATGAAATGACACACGTTGATGAAACTTCATTTTCCCAACCCCTTATATTTTATGATGTTCATGTCGGAGAACAATTAGATCATGAAACTTTACAAAGATAATTTGGCAATGATATTTTTTTTTAGGATGAAGAAAATGAGGAAGAAGAATTAGATGAAACACCCACTAGTCCCGCAACACAAGCTCCAACTCAGAGTCAATCTCAGTCTGGAGCTTTACCCTCTGTACCCCCTGTAAGGTGTAAGCCTAAGACTGAACGTCCCAAAACATCACTCGTATGAATTTTTTTTTAAATATGATAAAGTCAATAATCGTGCTATATGTGAAAAATGTAAGCAACAATTTGCACACACAAGTGGGACGGGGGGTTTATCTAGACGCTTAAGAAAGGATCACAAAGATTTATGGATACAAGGTAACATAGAAGCTGGAAAAATTATAGATCCTACCATCAGTTCTCATGCTCCTAGTGGATCTGGTTCTAATCAAATTCAACAACAACTTGACCCTGCTTCTGGTCATGTTTTACGCAAATATAACAAAGATAAAGATCATGAGAACTTAGCAAAAATGGTGGTTGTCTGTGGCTTACCTTTTACTTTTCCTTCTCACCCTGCTTTTGTGCATTATATACAAGAAACTTATAACCCTGCTTTTCAAGGTTTTCCCAAGACCACAGTTAGAAATGATGTTTTTAAATTTCAAACCGAATATCTTCTTCAGTATATTCGTTGTGTATTTTTTTACTTAGATTGTATGATAATTTGTAATTGGTATGATAATTTATAATTGGCTACTAAGAGGCCTAGTTCAAACAGAACCCTTCCTAGAAGGTGGCTGCGTAGATTAGGTGCTCTTCAAAAGAATTATATTTATATTTGAGATTTGAAAGTTCTATTAATAAAATAAAAGGCTCTACGCGTTGAATTATTTTTATGAATTGTCTTAAATAAAATATAACTATATTATAAATTTATATTTACTAGAATATTTCATTACAAGTCTTTTGTTTTAATATTTTATAATTCTTTACTTAGTTTTCTAATTTTTATTTTAACATAGTAACACTTAAGTTTATTAAATAAGTCAAAATTTAGCCGTTGCAAACTTTAAAAACATAGTAATTTTCAAAAAACTAGACGTTTTTTTTATTTAAAAAAAATACACTTAAGGCCCACGAACCCCTCCCGTCCCGTCCCGTTTGTTAGCGGGACGGGATGGGACGACCGTTTCGTTCCGTCCCGTCCCGCCATCGTCCCGCTTAAATTCGTCCCGTCTCATCCCATCCCGTTAATTTTGTCCCGTCCCATTGGACAACCTTAGTTCACGACCCCTTTTCCCCACAATTTTTGTGTGTTTTAGTTATGGTCAAAATAATTGCATTGAGTTAGGTGGTCAGCATAATCTTTTGAATCTTCACCTATACCTACTAAGAACTTTCCCCCAAGATTGCCACCCCAAATGTGCAATTATACATAAAAGATTTTAATTTCAATACACCAATAATATAAAAGATAATTTTGTGTAACTTTTATAACTAGCAGAATTAGTTACTTAAAAAGTAAAACAAACAACTTGTAACTATAGGTTAAATTACACTGACAATATAATAATTATTTAAGTTATAAGTTGTCAGTAGTGTATATAAGTTAATTCTACTACATCAGATGCAAATACAAGGGTAATGTAAATCATTTCACTGTATCATTGTAATGTAATGTAGTTCAACTTGTGATAATATGTTAATTATTAGTTTTATTAAATTTTCATTATTATTTTATAAGTAGTTTGAAAGGGAGTCATAGAACAATAGTAAAGTAATCTCCATATAATTATATGTCAGGGGTTCAAGCCGTGGAATTAGCCAAGCGTGCTCATATCACAATTCTTTGATATGCGGCTGTTCTTTGGATTCTGCATAAACCCTAGATACTTCTTGTGTCTGAACTGTTTTTTACTTATTTATAAAAAGTAATCTACTAAATCAAATATACAGAACACAACATTAATGCCAGAACACCAAGACATGGTTTAAGATCTTACTGTTCCCCAAAAACTTCTCCTTAACATAATTTCATTGTAATTTGGTTCCTTTCTTCCCTTGAAAGGTCCACCACATCTCCATTATTGAAAGAGGAGGAAACACAAGGAGAGACAAACTGTATCCAAGGTACAAAAAAACATGAAGAAAAAGACAAACAAACCCACAAAAATTGTTCTATCTTAAATCTAAGACCAAGCAATTTTCACCTGAATTAAGTCTAAGGTACTATATACTAAAACAAGCCCAAAAATACAAGATAAAAGAGAGAGGAAGAAAGAAAATAAAGAGAAATGGTGGATGTATTTATAGTTTGGCAACCGGATGCACGAAATATCCTGCATTTATGTAGGGTCCGGAAAACAGCCGTGTAAGGGTATGATCTCATTATTTACAAAGACGGGGAATCTTTACGACCTTTTTTTTTTCTCCCTTCAAGCATCCATTATCTAAGATCACTAATCCGACTAATCCAAATTCGTGCCGTTGAAAATTGGTATTAGCGCTCCATAGGGCTGAGGACCGGCTTTTCTTCAATTGAAAGAGAATTCCTTTTGATAAAATCCAAACAATCTGCTATAGCTTCAGCATAAAATGAATTTGAACGTGTATAAGCCTTTAACCTATAATCATTTCTATTTCCATACATAGAATAATCAGCTTGTTTCCTTGAGACCAAATTCCTGTTGCTGTCGTAGCTTTCATCTTTCTGTTTTGTACCATTAAAATTCTTCTTCAACAAATTTAGAACATTCCCATGTGATGATTTCCATGGTTTTCTGAAAATCTTGAACAAATACAAGAACTTTAAATTCAGTTTTTGCACTGAAAATCTTCTTGAATTTAGCTTAAAACCTCTTATTCCATAGCACCTTCTTCCAATTACTCTGTTGTAACCCATATAACCCATGGTTTTAATTTGTTTTTTCAAGTGATTAATGGGGTTTTGAGGTTATAAATAAGTGGGGCAAATGAATCAAGAAAAGAAGAAGGAAATGATTTCAAGTTGGTGTGGGGAAGGAAAGAACTTGGAAAATGATAGGTTTAGACCTTAGGAGGAGACTTTTGAAAACGCCTAGGTACGACTTAAAAGAAGAGTATATATATATTTATATTTTTATACAAATAGTAAATGAGGTAAGAGCCCATAGATTATATAGAAAAATATCCTTTGCTAATTATTATGTTATGTGTGATGTTTGAAGATTAATTATTTAACTAAACGATAATGATTAAATAAGTGAGAATAGCCAAGATATACTGTGGGGGAGATGAGTGATATAGAAATGGAAGAAAGTGTCCTCCTCTATAGATGTACATTATTTTAATTATGGTGGTGTCTAAGTTAGATTGTCGCACTTGACTATTTTACCTAGTTGTGGACGTAAAATCCGAAAAAATAAATTCCGAACCGAACCGAATCGAATTAATTCGGTATTTTGGTTTCGATTTTTTCGGTTTTTTGATCTAATTCGGTATTGTAATTTCGGTATTTCGGTATTTCGGTACGGTCCTCGGTATTAAAATTTTGAAATTTCGGTATTTCCGTTTACCGAAATACTGATTTTTAAAAGAACCCAGCCCACTGCCCCAACCCCAACGCCCAAGCCCAAACCCTTGTTTCCCAGCCCCAGCCCATCTCCCCAGCCCACTCTAGCTCTAATTTCTAAGGGTTAGCTACTTAGCTTACTGCTTAGGGCATTAGCACTTTAGCAGCCATTTATCAATTTAGATTTAGAGAGAGTATAGTATAGTCTTGAGCGGTGATTTGGGCATTTGGCGATTTTCGATTTCCGACTTCCTGGCAATTTTCGACTCCCTGGCGATTTACTCCTCACTCCTCAGTCCTCACTCACGTTGCTGTTGCGACTTGCGTCAAAGGTGTTGCGACACTGTGTAAAAATATTTTCTGGGCAATTTGGTATTTCCTGTTGTTGTTAAAGTTATCTTTTTTATGCAAATCTTAGAATTTAGCTGGGTCTATTGAAAGACACCTTCCATGTAATGATAGACAACTTTGATAGGTATTTTTTTCTTCTGATTTTAGGATAATGTTGGAGTGTGTGTGTGTGTGTGTATGTATATATATATATATATATATATATATATATATATATATATATATATATATATATATATATATATATATAAAGAGAAGGGTACTCCAAGCTTTCTCAAAAAAAAAGTTGATGAACGGAGAAGTCCAATTAATTGCAAAGCATGTTTCTTTACTCATTAAGAACATTAACAAGAAGTAGTTGGTACTTGGTCGTCCCTTTTAGTCCAACTTTGAACTTTCAGCTTTGGAGTTAGGCAAAATTTTCATTTTGCATTGCACTAGAGTGGCGTTAACTTGTATTTGCATTGTTGGTGAGTTGGTTCAATCATTGGATCGGAGCTTGATTAGCAGCTTGATAATGAATTCAATCAGTGCACTGCACTGGAGTGGCGTTAATAGTTAGCAGCTTGATTACTTAATCAGTTGATTGTCTCAAATTGTCAAATTCTCGATTCTTTATAGTTTGGAACAGATTCTTTCACAATTCACAGTGAAAGTTTCAGTTGTGTATGTGCACTGTTAGCATTAAACCGTACCGAACCAAATTAAGAAATACCGAACCGTACCGAAATATTTTGGTACGGTATTTGATATACGCAATTGATAAACCGAATACCAAAATACCGAATGTCCACCCCTAATTTTACCAATTAATAAATATTAATATTATCATAGTTATTGGATAATATTATAATAACAACATATCCAGTAATACATATAATCCATCATAGTGGAGTCGGAGAAAAAAAAAGGTCCTACCAGGATTCGAACCTAGGTCGCTGGATTCAAAGTCCAGAGTGCTAACCACTACACTATAGAACCAAAGGCTTATTGGATAATTTTATCTTTCAAAATTTACACAGAATGAAATCACCTAGTATTTTTTATTTTTTCTTAGAATTAAAATATGGTATCCCATAATTAGAGGTGACAAATTGGAGAAAATAATTATTAAAAAAAAAGATCTACCGGGATTTGAACCCAGGTCGCTAGATTCAAAGTCCAAGAGTGCTCACCACTACACCATAGAACCATAAGCTTATTAGATATTTTATCTACTAAAATTTAGACAGAATAAAATCACCTAACATTTTTTATTTTTTCTTCGAATTGAAAACTTGGTATTCCATAATTAGAGGTGGCAAATTAACCATTTGATCAGTTGGATGGGTCAAAGTAACTCAAATCAATAAATGACTCTTGAACTAACCTGTCCAAAGTTAGCCTGGGCCAAATTAAATAATAAAGATGTCCAAACAACGGGTCATAACCCGACCTCCCATTTTTGGCATGTTTTAATTTGAACCAATAGTTTGATGGGTCATTTTGGGTTCAACCCGTTAAATCAAGTAAATAAACCGATCATAACTCGCCCATTTAAACTTGACCAGATTACTAAAAGTAAGTTAATTTTATCAACTTTATCCTTGTTTTTCATTCACTTTATTAACCATTAGATTACCAACTTGCGTGCTAAAAGAACAAGATGATAACTACAAATAATGATGGGTTTAAGAGGAGACTTTTGAAAACGCGGAGGTAAGACTTAAGAGAGGAATATATATTTCTGTTTTTATACAAATAATAAAAGGAGGTAAGAGTACGTAGATTATATAGCAAAATATGCTTTGCTAATTATGTCATGTATGCTATTTGAGGAATAATTATTTAATTAAATGATAGTGATTAAAAAAAGTGAGAATAACCAAGATACACTGTGGGGAGACGAGTGATTGTCGCATCTTGATCATTTTATCGAGAACCAGATATTGAATATCATCATAGTTATTGGATAATTTTATATAACAACATATACCGGGTATAATCCCAAATAGTAGGGATTGGAAAAAATAAAAAATAAACAAAAAAGGTCCTAACGGCATTCGAACCCAGGTCACTGGATTCAAAGTACAGAGTGCTAACCACTACACCATAGAACCATAAGCTTATTAGATAATTTTATCTACCATAATTAGACAGAACGAAATCACCTAACATTTTTTTTATCTTTTCTTCGAATTGAAAACATGGTATTCCATAATTAGAGGTGGCGAATTGACCATTTGGTCATTGATGGGTCAAAGTAACTCAAATCAATAAATGACTCTTGAACTAACCTGCCCAAAGTTAGCTTGGGCCAAAATTAAGTGATCAAGATGTCCAAACAACGGGTCATAATCTGACCTTCAATTTTTGACATGTTTTGAACCAATAGTTTGATGGATCATTTTGGGTTCATCCCGTTAAATCAAGTAAACAAACAGTTCATGACTCACCTATTTAAACTTGAACAGATTACTAAAATTAAGTCTATTTTACCAACTTTATTCATATTTTTCATTCACTTTATTAACCACTAGATTACCGAACTGTGTGCTAAATAACTAGCTGATAACTACAAATAATGATGGGTTTAAGAGGAGACTTTTGAAAACGCGAAGGTAAGACTTAAGAGAGGAGTATATATTTCTATTTTTATACAAATAATTAAGGAGGTAAGAGTATGTAGATTACATAGAAAAATATGCTTTGCTAATTATGTTATGTATGCTTTGAGGAATACTTATTTAATTAAACGATAGGGATTAAAAAAATGAGAATAATCAAGATACACTGTGGGGGAGACGAGTGATTGTCGCATCTCGATCATTTCACCTAGTATCAAATATTTAATATCATCATAGTTATTGGATAATTTTATAATAACAACATATCGGTATAACCCCACACAGTAGGATTTGTAAAAAATAAAAATAAAAAGGTCCTACCGGGATTCGAACCTAGGTCACTGGATTCAAAGTTCAGAGTGCTAACCACTACACCATAAAACCATAAGCTTATTAGATAATTTTATCTACCAAAATTTAGACAGAACGAAATCACCTAGTAATATTTTTTAATCTTTTCTTCGAATTAAAAAATATGGTATTCCATAATTAGAGGTGGCAAATTGACCATTTGGTCAATTGGATGGGTCAAAGTAGCTTAAATCAATAAATGACTCTTGAACCAACCTGCCCAAAGTTAGCTTGGGCCAAAATTAAATGATCAAGATGTCCAAACAACGGATCATAACCCAACCTTCCATTTTTGACATGTTTTGAACTAATATTTTGATGGATCATTTTGGGTTCATCCCGTTAAATCAAGTAAACAAACAGATCATAACTCACATATTTAAACTTGAACAGATTATTAAAATTAAGTTGATTTTACCAATTTTATCCATATTTTTCATTCACTTTATTAACTACTAGATTACCGACTTGCGTGCTAAAAGAACAAGCTGATAACTACAAATAATGATGGGTTTAAGAGGAGACTTTTGAAGACACGAAGGTAAGACTTAAGAGATGGGTGTATATTTCTATTTTTATACAAATAATAAATGAGGTAAGAGTACGTAGATTATATAGCAAAATACGCTTTGCTAATTATGTCATGTATGCTATTTGAGGAATAATTATTTAATTAAATGATAGTGATTAAAAAAAGTGAGAATAATAAAGATACAATGTGGGGGAGACGAGTGATTGTCGCATCTTGATCATTTCACCGAGTATCAAATATTGAATATCATCAAGTTATTGGATAATTTTATAATAACAAATATATCCAGTATAATTCCACATAATAGGGTTTGAGAAAAATAACAATAAAAAAGGTCCTACCGGGATTTGAACCCAAGTAGCTGGATTCAAAGTCCAGAATGCTAACCACTACACCATAGAACCATAGGCTTGTTATATAATTTTATCTACCAAAATTTAGACCGAACGAAATCACCTAGTATATTTTATTTTTTCTTTGAATTGAAAACATGGTATCCCATAGTTAGAGGTGGAAAATTGCCCATTTGGTCTATTGGATGTGTCAAAGTAACTCAAATTAATAAACGAGCCTTGAGCCAACCTGCCCAAAGTTAGATTGGGCCAAAATTAAATGATCAAGATGTCCAAACAATGAATCATAACCCGACCTTCCATTTTTGACCTATTTTGAACCAATAGTTTGATGGATTGTTTTAGGTTCAACCTGTCAGATCAGGTAAACAAATAGATCATAACTCACCCATTTAAATGATCAAGATGTCCAAACAATGAATCATAACCCGACCTTCCATTTTTGACCTATTTTGAACCAATAGTTTGATGGATTGTTTTAGGTTCAACCTGTCAGATCAGGTAAACAAATAGATCATAACTCACCCATTTAAACTTGAACAGATTACTAAAGTTAAGTTGATTTGATCAACTTTATCCATGTTTTTTCATTCACTTTATGGGAGCGGCTTGGCTCCATTACTGGTTGCTCCACTATAAATCAATATAGTCTTAGATAAGTGACACGTGTTCTCTTTAAAGTTGAAAGGCCAAGATTTATTTTCAGGTCATTTTTTTGTTTTTTTTTTTTTGGGGTCAAATTTCTATTAATAGTAACAAAAGAATTGAGAATATTGAACCCATCTATCTTTATATCAAGGGCATTTATCTCCTTCCAAAACTACCTCATTTATAAGAAATGAACATATACATGGCTTACCTTGGACTCATGTCTACGAGGGGTTGTCAACTTCTCAGTTTGTATAACCAAGAAACTCAGCATATGCATAAAAAGTTATAAAATACTACCAAAAAAATTAAAGAATACCTTATTGGTATAGAAATTATTATAATCTGAGGGGATAACATTTCACTTCTCTCTGTTTGAATCTTGAACGGTTTCAAGCAAATGACACGGTGGAACTTTCCAAAAATTAATTTATAGACATCGTGACCCAAATTTGGTAGAGTCAAAATCCAAAACCTCCACAAATGAAGTCTCACTTGATAAAATTAATATTACTTTTAATTGGACATTTTTTCCATTTTATTTGCTATGCTTTAGAAAATGAAGAAGAAGGAAAGGGAAATGATGAGAAAGCTTGAAGGTTTTTAACTGCCAGATTTAGCTCCTTTCTCTTTCTAATGTTACCACTAATAGAAATTTAACCAAAAAAACAAATAATGAACTAAAAACAAATTTTGGCCTTTCAACTTTAAAGAGCACATGTTTAGATGGATGTGCGGGCACACTCGCATGGATAAAATTAGGAATGAGGTTATTTGGGAGAGGGTGGGGCGTGGCTTCTGTGGATGACAAGATGCCTGAAGCGAGCTTAGGTGGTTCGGACACGTGCGGAGGAGGAGCCCAGATGCTCCGGTTAGGAGGTGCGAGCGTTTGGTTCTAGCAGTTACGAGAAGAGGTAGAGGGCGGCTTAAGAAGTACTGGGGCGAGGTGATCAAGCAGGACATGGCGCATCTTCAAATTTCTGAGGACATGACCTTTGATATGTGGAGGTCGAGCATTAGGATTGTAGGTTAGAGGGTAGTCGAGCGTTTCTCATCGCTGCACCGTCTAGTATGATAGTGTTTTATCTAGGACTGCTAGCAATTTTTGTTGTGTTTCATAATTTTTTATTTTTTGATTTTTCTGGTTTCTATTGCGGTTATGGATCTATTGTCTCTGAGCCGAAGGTCTACCGGAAACAGCCTCTCTATTCCTTCGGAATAGGGATAAGATCTGCGTACATTCTACCTTCCCCAGACTCCACTAATAAAATTCTACTGGATGGTTATTGTTGTTGCTAACTTTAAAGAACACACGTGTCAGCCATCTAAGACTGCATTACTACATACCGGAGCAACCAGTAATGGATCAGAGCCGTTCCTTCACTTTATTGACCACTAAACTAAAAGAAGTATCGACATATTTCCACGAATACAGTGACTGGAGTGTTTGCGAGATTAAGATAGGCATAACAAATTAAGAACCAAGCTGATAACTACACTGCTGTCGTGCAATACACAAGGTCAATTAATTAACAACTAAAATTGATTTCTTAAAGACTAAAGTCTCACAATTTTGTCTGATTAATTGCTTGCTTTTCAGTGGCCTATTTTTCTATTTAATCAATAAGCTGACAGTTGGTAATTTCTGTGTATTTCATTATAAAAGGTATACAAACACTGTACGAATTACATTTGTGTATATTAATACTTCGCTGGAAAAGATTGCGAGAGGGCCTGCATTACATTAAAATTTGGTGATATATAAATACATTTGTTTACTATCACAAATTTGACAGTGCTAGCAGTTTTCCAGTACGGATAATTATTATACTACTCCCGTTTCAATTTAAATGAGGTAGTTTGACTCGGACGGAATTTAAAGAATAAAAAAGACTTTTGAAACTTGTGGTCTTAAAAGTTTAAAGGCTAAAAGCTTTGTGGGGCCATGTCATTTGTGTGATTATAAAAACTTCTCGTTAAGGATAAAATGGCTAAAACGAAGAGTTTAAAGTTGAATTATTTCCAAATTTAAAAATGTGTCATTTACTTATTTTGAAACAGAATAAAAGGGAAAGTACCTCATCTAATTTGAAACGGAGAGAGTAAACATTATCTGCTAAGCATCGACCAATTCTTGCCACTCAATTAAAAAAAATACTCCCTCCAGTCCACCATAAGTAACCATTTTACCTTTTATTTTGGTGTAAAATAATTATTTATTTACATAATCACGAAGGAATTAATTTTATTCTTTTAAAATTTACCTTTATTTACATATTTTAATATGTCAAGGTAATAATTAATTAAGATTAAATTAATAAATATATATTTTTTTCTCTAAAAATTTATATTTTTTTAATGGATGTGTCCAATATAAAATGGTCACTTATTGTGGACGGGGAGTAACTATTATAGAAAATGATAGTCCAAAAAGTAGTTCAGATCAGTACAATAGTTGGCAAATGTTAGTGCTTTGTACAAAGAATAAATGTTGGCAGTTAGAGTGCCAAAACCCAAGTTCCAATGTTTGGTCTGTGCCTTATTTGACAAAAATGCCCTGTTTAAGTTTTATATTGGAATAATTCTGGCTCAAAATTTGGACACAAAATATTTTGTCTATCTAAAGAGAAACATGGCAATTGTTTTTTTGTTTAAGTACGTTCTACGTAGGCGTTGTACAAAATATGTACTCTATCACAATATCATGTAGGGAATTTTTGTTGATAAATATTAAGTAGTAATCTAGTAAAAATATAACTAACATGTTATCACTAGTTAAAATTAAGTTACAATGTAAAACTTTTTACACTATTAATATATGTACACCTTTGTCACACCTTTTTTTTACCCCGCAAAGATATAGATATGTGTGTGGATTTGTGGGCTAAAGAATTTTTCCAAGTGATATTTTTGAAATAAGGATTATTTTATTGTTCAGAGTCGCTACTTAGAATTGATTTTTTGGGTGTTTCAAGTCAACTTTTTTATTTGAATCCCTATTCAAAAGAAGATTTGATTCTTTTATTATCGGTCTGCGAAAATAAAGTCCGGGTAAGAAATTCTGTTGACCGGAAAGAAGGTGTAAGGCATTCCCCGAGTCCCGTGGTTCGAGCACGGTCGCTTTATTGACTTAAACTGGGCTTGAATTAACTCTCCACAAACTGTATTTTAATGGATCTCCGCAGTTTACCTATATCCGCTTTTATTGCTTAATTATTAGAATTAGTAAAGAAAGACTTGAATGATATTGCTTTGTCATAATCACACTACGCAAGCGAATGCGTGATCGAGATGGGATGAAATTTATTCATTTTGCCATAACAGCACTACGCAAGCGAATCTGCCGCCATGACAAAGGAATATTAGCACGTTATTACTCTAAAAAACTATATTTTATATTAATTTATTATGAAAAATGAGCCGGCAAAATAAATTCATTTGGCCAAAGATGTTTCTCGTGGCCCCGTTTAAACACTAACATGAGAGATAGGCTAAAAGCGCAAGCAAATAATTAACTATATGCATAATATTAAATACTAGTTAGTAAGGTGGAATAAAACAAACTAAAGATAAAATTTATTAAAAAATTCGTATGGCCCATTAATGTCGCAACTAGCTTAAAACCCACAATCTATTAATTTCTGTCAAAGCAAACACATGACTATTATTTGTTATTTGATATGACCCAAGGATCGTGTAAGAACACACGGTCGATATTTGAAATCGCACCTATTGCCTAACGAACTATATTATCTATTGGAAATTAATTATTAGACGTAGTTAAGTTATTAAATTATTTTTTTAAATATAAAATGAATCTATTTTTATTAAAAATTAATTATGTGAACAATCATGGTATTTTAAGACTTGGGCCAGCTTTTATTAATGACTAGAAAAGATTAGGTAATTAAATTAATGACAAAACCAAACCTAATTTTTTAGGGAAACAAGGCAAATTAATGTAGAACCAACTCTATCTATTTTAAAGAAATGGCCAACTTCTTGCTAATGGTGAAATAAGCCAGCAACTATTTAGAACTAATAAACTCTTGATTTACTATATATATATATATATATATATATAATCTTTCCACAAGTTAAACTAACTCATGATTTCAACTTATTTTACTATCACAGTCATTCTTAGTTTTAAAGCCTGCTAAACTAACATCAAACTTATATAGAGCATGAATTAAATATAAAAATAATTTTATATTTTCTTTAACTTAATGACATCTACACTGCTCCATATAGCTCAAAAAAAGTCAAAATGAATTACGCCAAAATAACGCTACAAGTTGTCGCAAATTCTTCATACATGAGACAAGCACATAACTTGTTCACATAAAGAACTTAACAGAAAGTTGTAAGATATCATAAATCAACCACACCCACCTTCCAGAAGCATTCACACATAACAAGCGCTTAAGCATATGGTTTGTAGATCGAAAAACTTAACAAAGCTCATAGTGCGACTTATTGAAACATTCATTCTCTTGTTCTTTTAGAGTATATACCAGATCCAAACAATTTAACTAACAACGAGGAACATAGTGGATCAAAACAAACTAAACTGGACTATTTAAATACAATAATGATATTGGTTGTGAATGTGCAGGTTTTGGCATTCAAACATTCAGCGAATCCTTTGAGAAAATTGCTTGAAGCTATCTAAACATGACCAACTTTTCTTCATTTGCTACTAAAGAAAAGGAACCTGCATTACAAAAGTTTAGAAGGTTACCTGAATAGCAGAAAGTAAAAAATGTTAGCAATGATAACAGAAACCAGCAACAACAAACAGCAACAACCAGCAGCTCTTAGACCAAAGAAAATGAACCAGAGATGACCAACGAAGCAATTGAAACCATAAATGAGTCCCTTTGGAAATTCCTCACAAGATCCCTCTACTTTCTTAAAGGTTTTGCACTTGAGAAATCACTCACTCTAGCTCAGAATTTCCAGCTTACTATTTAGATGTTCAGCTGTTCTTTTTACTCTCAAAGTTATATTCTTTTGTTAAGTGTGTAAGAAGTGTGTTTTTAGAGTCCAAGATCTTTTTTAGATGAGGAAAGAACTCGTCTTTATATAGGAGGAGAAAGGACTTGGGAACAGATTTTATTTGGCCCAAAATTTATCCAAAATGATAGATTTTTTACCAAAAATTTGTCCAAAACCAGAATTTTGATCAATGAACAGTTTTTCTTACCAATTGTGGACAGAATTTTGGAGTATTATACTCCAAAACAGTTCACAACAGTAAAAGCAACCAAACCAAGAACCCTACACTCAAGTATTCTCTTTTCTTTCCCTTTCCTCTTAATTTCTCAAACCAAATTCAAAGTTAACTAGTCCACAAAGAGAAACCAGATTCAATCTAGTTGAAACAAGTAGTGATTCAAATAAGATTATTTAAGCGTCAACTAGTAGGGATTAAACAAGATTGAACCATATAATTACCTTTACTAAACAACTACAAGTTTAAACTAGTTAATTAGGATTAAAAGTAAATCTTTAAACGCACAAACTATTAACTCAAACTAAAATATGACATCATAAGAAAATGACTCAAAACTACAATCCAGTAGGTGATTCAATCCTAATGAGAGACGAAACATCATCATCAAACAACAAATATAATAACATAAGAAAACTGAATCATTGATTATCAGAACCTAAATTTTAATCCTAAGAACTATCGAAATTAAAAATTAAAGGAGCATGAAGTGACAGATTCAATATTTTAATTAAGCGACTACCGATACCAATGATCAAGGACGGAAATGAAACACTACGATTAGGCACAACATGTATTAACGACGACATATTCCTCAAAATAGATAAACTTAAACAAAGGCAAAATCAGAAATTAGACTAAACATGAAGGTTAAACAACAACCAAAAATAAAAATCAGAATTTAATCTACAAAAAAAATGATACAAAAAAAAAATAAAAAAATCAAAACTTTAGAGGAAAGGATAAAGGTTCGAGGTCTATACCAATCTCCGGGACATCCGACGCCGAATCGAGCAACGAGAAGATACTGAGGACTCCAAATGGTATCTTTCCGACCTTGGAACATTCATTTCCTTTTGGGATACGTTGAACTCAATGAACCCAACATCATACCAAGAGGAAACAAATGTTCTTGTGTCGAAACTAGGCTAAAAAATAATAGAGGGGTCAGTGGGCTGGTCGACGGTGATGCTTTTTTTTAGTGGTGAATCTAGAGGGAAAGTGTATATATCCTTGAGATATACACGAATATGTGAGACTTGTGTGGTGGGGATGATTGGTATGTCACTAATTTGAGGGAAAAAAAAGAAACATTGGGAGGCTAGGGTTTCAGATTTGGCCTAGATCTATGGGGATTGAGAGGGATTTAAAAGATTTAGGGTTTGGATACATGGAGAGGAGGTTGAGAAGAAGAAAGGGTAAAATTTTGGAGTGATTTGGAGGCGGTCCGCCGGTGGTGGCTATTTCCGGCCGGCGGAGGCACCGTGGAGGTGGCGGAGATAGAGGAGGGCAAAGAAGAGAGAAGGGAGTGGGAAGAGAGAGGAAGCAGAAAGCGATAAGGCAAAAATGCAGGCAAAATTTGGCTTCCTTAGGCTTTAAATACTAGGAGTGGAGATTAAATGGTGACCGTTGGATCAAGCCAAGATGAGTGGCTGAGATTGAATCTTCAGATTACTAAATGAAACGACGTAGTTTTGATCCAAAACTACGTCGTTTGGACCCTCCCCTTTGCAGCCCCTTGTGGACCGGGTTTGGACGAGATGGGCTCAAAGTTTGGGCCCAATTTTGGCTCAATTTTAATTAAAATACACTAGTTCAATCCCTACCTTATTTATCAAACCATTAATCAACTCTTAAAACCTATACATACACAATAAGAAAATACACACACACACACACACACACATATATATATATATATATATATATATATATATATATATATATATATATATATATATATATATATATATATATATATA